>JAPDNY010000003.1:12181572-12276572 GCA_029375565.1 Gekko gecko | reverse complement strand
AAAAATGTATGTAATCGTATGTAGAGATATGTGTGTATATAGGTGGAAAATCTTGAAATAAATATAATTAATAATAATAAAAAAGAAGAACACAAGGATATCAGAGAAGCCAATGTTGGATCAGGCCAATGGCCCATCCAGTCCAACACCCTGTCCCACAGCAGCCAAAAATACCAGGTGCCATCACGAGGTCCAGCACTGGGGCCAGGACACTAGAAGCCCTCCCACAGTTGACCCCCCCACCCAAGCTCCAAGAATACAGAGCATCACTTGTCCCAGAGTTCCTATCTATACCCTGTGGCTAATAGCCACTGATGGACCTCTGCTCCATATGTTTATCTAATTCCCTCTTGAAGCTGTCCATGCTTGTAGCTGCCACCACCTCCTGTGGCAGTGAATTCCATGTGTTAATCACTCTTTTTGGGTGAAGAAGGACTTCCTTTTAGCTGTTCTAACCCGACTGCTCAGCAATTTCATGGAGTGTCCACGAGTTCTTGTACTGTAAGAAAAGGAGAAAAGTACTTCTTTCTCAACCTGCTCTATCCCATGCATAATCTTGCAAACCTCTATCTTGCCCCCCCCTCAGCCGTCGTTTCTCCAAGCTAAAGAGCCCCAAGCGTTTTAACCTTTCTTCATAGGGAAAGTGTTCCAACCCTTTTATCATTCTAGTTACCCTTTTCTGCACTTTTCCCAGTGGTATAATATCCTTTTTGAGGTGTGGCAACCAGAACTGTACACGGTACTCCAGATGAGGTCATACCATCGTTTTATACAGGGGCATTATGATCCTGGTTGATTTATTTTCAATTCCCTTCCTAATAATCCCCATCATAGTGTTGGCCTTTCTTTATTGCAGTTGCACACTGTCCCTTCTGCAAAGGACCTTCTGCAAAGATGGATCCACATGGTAGTATTTTTCCATCCATCTGGTAGCATAATTTTGTAGGGGAACAAAGAGTCGGTTGCCTTCAGCTCATTGAATTCAAATTACTTTTGACAGGAAATGAAAACAGATGCAGTTCACAAGAGAGAGGGAAAACACACCAACTTTCCTAACTGGGAGAACATCTTCTTCTGCTCTGCATTTCCTTTCCCAGTGTATTCTCTTATTCATATCCATTATAATATTCAAGCTAATATTCCCAGACAAACGCCTATTAGACAGCTGTCAGTTTTGGATCTCCTGTGAAAACTGAGACTTGGTAGTTCCTCGAACTGACCAACAGAACTTGGAATCAGGTATTTATTCTCCCTCACACGCACACTAGTGCCCTCTGTGGTCCTTTCCACACTAGACCTTAAATCCTGATTCAACCCTGTCCCCAAACTTACATTCTACTCTGTACTCAAATTCACCCCTATAATTATCTTGGGGTATTCTTCCATTCTACACTACACGCAAGTTCACCCCTGTAATTATCTCGGGGCATTTTTGCATTCTACACTACACGCAAGTTCACCCCCGTAATTATCTCGGGGCATTTTTACATTCTACACTACACTGCAAGCTCACCCCCGTAATTATCTCGGGGCATTTTTACATTCTACACTACACTCGAGCTCACCCCCGTAATTATCTCGGGGCATTTTTACATTCTACACTACACTCAAGTTCACCCCTGTAATTATCTCGGGGCATTTTTACATTCTACACTACACTCGAGTTCACCCCTGTAATTATCTTGGGGTATTTTTACATTCTACACTACACTCGAGTTCACCCCTGTAATTATCTTAGGGTATTTTTACATTCTACACTACACTCGAGTTCACCCCTGTAATTATCTCGGGGCATTTTTACATTCTACACTACACTCGAGTTCACCTCTGTAATTATCTCGGGGCATTTTTACATTCTACACTACACTTGAGTTCACCCCCATAATTATCTCGGGGCACTTTTACATTCTACACTACACTCGAGTACACCCCTGTAATTATCTTGGGGTATTTTTACATTCTACACTACACAAGAGTTCACCCCCATAATTATCTCGGGGTATTTTTGGTTTCCACATTACATTGAGGTCACCCTGGTTTTGCCCCACACTTGTCCTGGGATAACAGCAGATGCTGTTATAACCAGGGATAAATGCAAGATATTGTCCTGAGTTGAACTCTGATAAAACTAGGGATGAGATCCAAGTGCGGGAAGGACCTGTGTGTACAAACTGCTGTCAAGACACAGCCAACTCACAGCAATCCCTCATGGGGTTTTCTATACAAGAGATGAACAGAGGTGGTTTGCCATTGCCTGCCTCTGTCTAGCAACCCTGAGCTACCCTGGGTGGTCTCTCATCCAAATACTACTTAGCTTTTGAGATCTGGCAAGATTGACTAGCCTGGGCACTTCAGGTGATGGCAATAATCGTGTGCCGTGAAGTTGCAACCGACTCATGCTGACCCCATGGGGTTTTCAAGACAAAAGAGGTGGTGGGCCATTGCCAGCCTCTGCATAGCAACTCCAGTGTCCTTGATGGTTTCCCATCCAAGTATTAACCGGGGCTAACCCTGGTTAGCTTCTGCACTATTCAGGCTACTACACAGTTGGATAGTTGCCACCAAAAAAAATGGACTTTGCCTGCTTCTGTACAGCAGAAGTCAGTCAAAGGAGCTCTCATAGTTATGATAGAAGAACATAAGAGAAGCCATGTTGGATCAGGCCAATGGCCCAGCCAGTCCAACACTTGGAGTCACACAGTGGCCAAAACCCAGGGGCCATCAGAAAAGAAGAGATTGGATTTATACCCCGCCCTTCACTATACCCAGCAGGGCCAGAACTCCAGAACCCCTCCAACTGTTGTCCCCTAAGCACCAAAAATACAGAGCATCACTGCCCCAGACAGAGTGTTCCATCTGTACCTTGCAGATAATAGCCACTCATGGACCTCTGCTCCATATGTTTATCCAATCCCCTCTTGAAGCTGTCTATACCTGTAGCTGCCATCACTTCCTGCGGGAGGGAATTCCATGTGGTAATGACTCTTTGGGTGAAGAATGACTTCCCTTTCTCTATTCTAAGCCCAGGTAAAGGTATAGGTTTCCCTTGCTCGAAAGTCAGTCAAATCAAACTCTAGGGGTGCAGTGCTCATCTCCGTTTCCAAGCCAAAGAGCCAGCGCTGTCCAAAGACATTTCCATGGTCATGTAACCAGCATGACTAGACGCCAATGTGCACAGAATGCTGTTACCTTCCCACTGAAACGGTACCTATTTATCTACTTGCAATTTCTTGCTTTCAAACTGCTAGGTTGGCAGGAGCTGAGACCAGAGACGGGAGCTCACCCTGTCATGTGGCACTCGGGTCTCAAACTACTGAACTACCAACCTTCCGGTCTGCAGTTCAGCATCTTCACCACTGTTAGAGCCACTGTTCTAAGCCTACTGCTCATTAATTTCATTGAGCGCTCACAAGTTCTTGTATTGCAAGAAAGGAAGAAAAGTACTTCCTTCTCTACCTTCTCTATCCCGTGCATAATTCTGTAAACCTCTACCATGTCACCCCTCCATCGTAATTTCTCCAAGCGAGAAAGTCCTTACCTCTTTAACCTTTCTTAATAGGGAAGATGTTCCATCCCCTTAATCATTTCAGTTGCCTTTTTCTGCACCTTTTCCAGTGCTATAATATCTTTTTTGAGGTGCGGTGACCAGAACTCTACACAATCTTCCAAATGACCTCTAATACTCGGTGGTATCTGCATACCAAGCTGCTTTTCAAGTTGAGGACCCCCGGCATGGTTCCACCACTCCTGCAGTTGGACGGGGAAGGTCCATCAGATGTGCTCTGTGAGATCTGTGCTCGTCCGGCACACTGGCTGGCAAGGAGCCATTTATTTCAACTTGCTTGCTTCAGCAGCTTGGAGCGTTAATGGTAACACCTGAGTCTGCAAGAGTTATTTCAGTCCACAGCTGGGTCAGAGAAGCCGCACTCCAGGGACAGAGCTCCATCATACCTGTATAGTTCAGAGGCTACAAGCAGCAGATGGCCGCAATAGATCTCTTTATGCAACTCCTGGCTGCCTTGATCCCTCTCTGTCCTCTTTGGCAGTGCTGAGCAACTGTGGTTTTCAACCCCTAAAAGACCCAGGATCCCCACAGCAGATGGTGGCAGCATTGACGACATGGCAAAGAGAGAAAACGGAGCCTTGCCCACTTTGAGTGCCCAGCCGTGGCATTGCTTGGTGAGAAGGGGAAGCAATTTGAGTAATGCCAACCGATAGAGATTGATATTTGAATGCTACTTCTCCTCATGGGCCGGGACTTGACTATACCCTATCAGGTGGACGCAGGAAGATTTCGAGGCTAAGCATATCAGAGGAACCTCCTTGGTCTGTCCCATCCTGGTCATCCTTTTGGCAAGCTGTGTCTAAATCTGCCAGGAATAACTGAGGGAACAGCGCCCCTCCTCTTGGTCATGTGATTGTTTTGGCGGGAAAACACTAGAGGGAGGAGGGCAGCTCCTAGTCTACTAGAAAGTTCTGGAAACCTTCTCCATGGCTAGCCCGTGCACTTGCAGTCCCAATGTGGGTCTGCACAGAAACCACAACAATGATGAACCTATTTATGTAATCTCTGCACAACTTAATGTGTCATGCGAATACTCCTATGCTTCAGTTCTTTCTGGTAGTTCTGGACTTCTGAAATCCTAATGCATTGATCACTGAATGTCCTGATTTGTTTGCAACCGTACTAGCTAATTTTGTGTGATCTGCCTCCAGTTCCTGTGAGAAAGGTGGATGATAAATAACACAAATAAATAAATATATAAACAGCATAAACAGCCCCTCCAAGAGTGACACCTTTGAATGGAAGCTACTCAGTTCCTCTTCCTTGTTCCCATTCCTCCACATGCAGCTGCTGGTGTGACCTTGAGTAAGTTACAAGTTCTTTCAGAGCTGTTCTCTTATGAGCAGTCCTTGAAAGAGCTCTTTCAGCCCCACCTACCTCACAGGGTGTCTGTTGTGGGGAGGGGAAGGGAAAGGAATTTGTCAGCTGCTCTGAGACTCCTTCGGGTAGTGAAGGGTGGAATATAAATCCAATCTCCTCTTCCTCCTCCTCCTCTTCTTCTTCTCCTCTTCCTCCTCCTCCTCCTCTTCTTCTTCTTCTCCTCCTCCTCCTCCTCTTCTCCTCCTCCTCCTCCTCTTCTCCTCCTCCTCCTCCTCTTCTTCTCCTCTTCTTCTTCTCCTCCTCCTCCTCTTCTTTTTCTCCTCCTCCTCCTCCTTCTCTTCTTCTTCTCCTCCTCCTCCTCTTCTTCTTCTCTTCCTCCTCCTCCTTCTCCTCCTCCTCAGTTGTGCAAGTAGTTATGCACCTCATCATTGTGATAATCCAATTATGAACCCCTCACTTGCCTTTACCGGGAGGAGATTTGATTGTTCATTCGATTTTGAGTGATTGATAATGGCAAATAACAGCCGGAGGTTTAAATTATTTACTCCAACAACCTTTGCAGTTCACCTTTGTAAGCCTCAGACAACTTGCGGTGAGCAAACACTTTGAAGGGGTTGACAGTTTCAGATCAATGCTGAACTCGGAGGATACCTGCTGCTCTTCAAATGGATCATCCACAATTCCGTCTCTGTCAGGCATTTATTTAAGGCTGGACAGTCAATCAATACAGAAGAGGGACACGTTACCGTCTATTGGAAGCAATTGTCTGTCCAGTCGTTCGCTGCGTCACTGTTAAATAAGTTCAGCAGCCCGCATTCAAATCTGCGCAAACAATTTCACAGCATGTAAACAAAACCTGAGCATCAAGCGCTGTTCAAAGGAGGCCCCTTGGCAGTGAATAAGCATTCGGTGTGGGAACAGAAAGTGGTAAAAAAAAAGACACATGAGAGAGGCAGTGGCCTGAGGGGCCCAGATGCCTGTGTTTGCATCTGGAATGGAAAGCAGGATTGATAGGCACAGGAAGGCTGAGCTCAGACTGGCAGTTTGAAGCGGGAGCCAGTCGTGGCAAAAAAAGCCCCGGAACAAACCGTTACAGATTTTCCCGGTCACACGGGGCCGATTGATGCGGGAGCATACCGGGAGGAAGCGCGAGGGAGCATTCAGACTGCTGGCCCAGAGACGCGGCTGTAAACAGCTTTTTCCTGGTAAATTGGCTGGATGCCTATGTGTGTATAAGCGCATATGTGCTCATTCGCTCAAACACACATAGGCATCTGGCTGATTTGGGGAGGGTCCCATTGCGCCAGCACCGCATTGGGCGGTAGGGCAGAGCACAGCCAATCATATCGCTTCTGCCTTATGCTCAACGCAGGTTGCTCCCGGCTTTTCGGCTGAGCGTTCACACTTCCAGGAAGCGGAATGCATTGGGATAAAGGCATTTGCTACTGCTTTCAACAGGTATCTTTTAATCCCGGGAGCAAAGCCTATGGGTTGCCTGTGGGTGGGGAATGCCAGGCAGATGTGCCTGTGTGAATGCCCCTTTAATCCGCTTGGGAAACGTGGCTGAAACATGGCTATAGCGGGGCAAATTGCCAGTCTGAACTCAGCCGAAGTTCTCCTAAAAAGGATTAACTGAGACACACAATATTTTATGTCGAATACGCCGAGCGTGGGTTCGCTAAATGAAATACCAAAGACAGATTGGTCTGAGTTCCAAAATATGGAAAAATAACTGCAGTTATTGAAAGGGGAATGAACAGATATTATTACTGTAAATGAATATTGTGACCAAAGAAAGTTGAGGCACCAATCCTTTACATTTGTGTGCTATGTTCTACGTACACGTTCATAATTGCATACAAGGTGGCCACATCCCTCCTGGCAACCAGTGGGGTCAAGGGAGAGAACTTGCTGGCAGCAGGGAGAGGCCTAGACCGCAGCAATGGCATTGTTTCACCATAGAGTTTTTGCTGAAATACTAGAGAGCTCTGTTCCGCTAGTGAAGCGATGGCATTATTTCTGGGTGTGCGCTGGAAGTGATGTCACTGCACTGCCGGCAACATCACTGTGACACTGGTCAAGGCCTCTCCCCACTGCAGGTAAGTCCCCTCACCAGCCAGATGATTGGTGGCGGGGGCAGGGTCTGAGTCCGAGGTGGATCCAGCTTAAGCTTCAGGGCCCCTAATCCAGGAGGGGCCTTGAAGCAACTTTTTTAAAAAAAAAAATGAGTGAATTGTTCAACAAAAACGATGGAGGGTTTTTTTAAAGTGCTTGTTATTAAAATAAGGCTATTTTAGTGGCAGAATCCTAAGCCAGTGGGTTGACGTACTTAATATTGACCTTAGGATATGCTCTAATACCCGTTCTCCGCCATTTGGGCCTCGATGTCCTTGCAAGGGCAGCAGCTAGGCCCTTTAGACCTTGTTGGATGTCGCCCTGTTGTTGCTGGTTGAGAAGGGGGCCCCCATAACAGTTCAAGCTTCAGGGTCCCAAAAATGCAGGCCCGCCACTGGTGGGACCCCCACCCTCGACAGGGGATGGCAGCCTTTCTGTACATAAGAATGGTCCATTGAACTCAACTACATATAGAGGACACAGACTGTTCTTCTGGGCTGCAAAATGCCTTTCTGTGCATTTGTTCTACCATCGTGACTCGGCAGAATTCAGAGAACTTTCCTTTGACTGGGCCATTTATCATTCCCGCTTGGGGTTGTGTTTGCTCTCCCAGCAGGTATCTGGAACACTGGCAACATGGACCTTTGGCCTGAGCCAGCGAGGCAGAGCTTATGTTCAGTCCCATCCCTAGGAATTAAAATGTGCAGAGGGGAGAGGGAAATCTGGGGGTTTGTGTGTTTGGTCTGTCTGTCTGTACTGCAAAATACGAAACAGGAAACATTCTTTCCCCTCATTTTCTTCCTTTCCCCGTCTTCAGTTGGCATTTTAGTTTTTCTGGATTTTTCATATGTATAAAGAAGAAGAATTGTATTTATACCCACCCTTCACTGCCCAAAGGTGTCTCAGAGCAGCTTACAAACTCCCTTCCCTTCCCTTCCCCTCCCCACAACAGACACCCTGTGAGGTAGGCAAGGCTGAGAGAGCTCTTGACAGAAACGGCTCTTTTTCAAGGACAGCTCTTATCAGAACTACAGCTTGCCCAATGTCATCCAGCCAGGTGCAAGCGGAGGGGTGGGGAATCAAACCCGGTTCTCCCAGATTAGAGTCCGCACACTTAAACCACTACACCAAACTGGTGTTATTGAGGTTAACTGGTGTGGTTAGTCCAGTTACCACTAGTTAGCAGAATTGCTTAAATAAAGTTACGAATGCAGGAGCGTCACTTTACCAGGTTACCTCAGCTCACAAAGCTACACAGAGCCACATTGCAAGTTTAGAAGAGAAATACTTCTCACTTTATTTGGAAAGTACACTTTGGATAGGAAAGAGTAGAGAGAGGATAATGGACTAACTTACTCACTAAAGGATGGAAGCAGATGGCAGGAGGCCCATCTGCCTTGTGGTGCCAAGAGAGGACCGCACGTTTCTTGGCGTGTGCGTGAAGAAGACAGCTCGTCTTCATCAGAGTGAGAGAGGAGAAGGAAGGGGAAATGGTCCCTGAGAACACAGTCTGCATTTCAAAGGAGACAGGGGCAGAAGAGTAAAGACAGGAAGAAAGGTCAGTGTGCCTATCTAGCTATCTAGTCTCTCTTGCCACTCAGTGTGGAGGTCTGAGACAGGAGACATCACATCTGAAACTTCCAACCTATCGAACAAGCTTTTTTTAAAAAAACAAAAAAACTATAATGTTAAGTATGAGACGTCAGTCAGCTCTTAACAAGTGATTCAGCGTTATTGAATGCAACAGAAACCAACACGAACACAAGAGAGCAGAAGGCTCTCTTTTAAACTTTCCGGGCGAATAGAACCACGCCCCCTAAGTGAGTTAACAACCAATTAAACTGCTTAGATAAAGACCAATGAATTCAGTTCCCTCCAGAACCTCTCTTATGTTCCGATTGGTTTACTGCACAGAGTAGCCGATCAGAACATGCTTGACACGATGCCAGCTTTTAGTGGAAGCTCAGGCACAATACAAAATAATACATAACATATAACAAAACACATATCTAAAAGCCATTGTGGTGACATCACTCAGGGTGAGACCCAGGTTTAAATTTCCATTCAACCATAAGCAATTAAGTAATGCAATGCTAATCATCAGGAACTCTACGGTCAGAACTTCTGGTAAGTGGTCAAGGCCTCATTTTTCTTTTTCCTCTTGGGACTCTGCTCCCCCCCAACCCTCCCGCAGGTTGCCAGGCACTGCCTAGCAACCCTACTTCTCAGGCCCCCGCCTCTTATTGGGCATTCCATGGAGACCCATCACCACAGGTGAGACAATGGTTTGTTCCTGTATTGTCATTAGATGCCTACAAAACAGATGTGTCTTTTGGTTTCTATGACAAAAGCAGCTTAATAGTTCAATTTGCTATTATCATGCAGAAGAATTAACAACAATGCCTTATCAAGCATCCCTTTCAGGGTAAGAAATGGAAGACTGATAAGTGTTGTTATCTACCTTAGACTTTCTTTTGTAACAAAATCAATCTTTTGTCTCAACCACGGATTAGGGGAACTGAAGAGAAAGACATCCCTCTTCACTCCCCCACCCCTTTCCCTGCTTATTCAGGTACAAAATTTAAGTATTTACAAATAAATATTCATAGTCTGTGAGAAAGACTTCATTCCACATGATTATGAGACACTGAATAGCTTTCCTTGGTTCTGAGAGCAATTTTTTGGTGAGGCAGAAAAGGCAACATGTCAAAATTTCAGATCAGGGTTTCACCACAGTGGGGCTTGACCCATGTGCGCCTGACACCTTGGCGTTCAGCATTTATAATCTCCTGTTCCATGGACTGAAAGGAAGCTCTTAACATAAAATCAGTAGTCTATCTAGTCCAGCATCCTGTCTCACACAAGCGGCCAAACAGTTCCCCTGGACAGCCAACAACAGAGCACAGAGGCTGACGACTTCCCCTGATAAGAACATAAGAGACCTGTTGGATCAGACCAGTGGTCCATCTAGTCCAGCATCCTGTCTCACACAGTGGCCAACCAGTTCCTCTGGCTGGCCCACAACAGGGCAGAGAGGCTGGGGCCTTCCCCTGATAAGAACATAAGAGACCTGTTGGATCAGACCAGTAGTCCATCTAGTCCAGCATCCTGTCTCACACAGTGTTCAACCAGTTCCTCTGGACAGCCAACAACAGGACATAGAGGTCGAAGCCTTCCCCGATGTTACCTCCTGGCTCTGAGATTCAGAGGATTCGTGCTTCCAAATGTGGAAGCTCCCCTCAGTCACCATGGCTAGTAGCCGTTGATAGACTTAACCTCCATGGTTCTATCTAATCCCCTTTCAAAGCTGTGTATTCCTGTGGCCATCACTACATCCTCTGGCAGCAAATTCCACATTTTAATCACTCTCCGTGTAAAGTAGTATTTCCTTTTGGCCGTCCTGAACCTACTGCCCATCAATTTCATTGGATGCCCTCGAGTTCTAGTATTTTGGGAGAAGGAGAAGAGTTCTCTGTGTCAACTCTCTCCGCCCCATGCATAATGTTATAAACCTTGATCAGGCCCCCCCTTGAAGAGTCCCAGACTCTTCAGCCTCTCCTCCTCAGGAAGGTGCTCCAACCCTCTAATCCTCTGGGTTGCCCTCCTCTGTACTTTTCCCAGCTGTCGTGTGGCTGCTGTATGCAAAGGGGATGGTTTATGGGTTACGAACCCATTCGACGTGAAACATGCCTTTCTAAGAATTTCCCCTATAAACTCAGTCTTACAAAACCCGCTGGATTTACTACTAGACCTCACATAAGAAAGAAAGACGATCGGAGTTCTTTCCCAGATCCTCTAATTTCACAGAGAAACGGTTCCCATTTATGGAATTTATCGCCAACGCAGATCTACAACCTGACAATCCCGTTTACCTAAAACTGCTCTAATCTTTCATTCTTCTTTTACCTAATTACTTGCAATGTTTGGTCGTGTTCTATCTGTAAGCTTTGAGAGCCGCATTATATTACTCCCGAATTAAGACCATTGTCCTTAGTCCTCTTATTCGCTTCAACACTGCTTAAAGCAGGGGTGCCAAACATGCGGACCGGAGGCCGGATCAGTCCCCTGGAGGGCTTCCATCAGGCCCGCAGTGGAACTGGCCATCTCCTGCTTCCAGTTCTGTTGCTGCATCATAGCTTGCTTCACCAGACTCTCTCTCAATCGCTCAGCCTGTTACGTCTCCATAGAAGAGCAATGTTAAGCTTGAGCCAAGGCAAGGATTGTAATCCCTGGACTCTTATTAGTCGCCTTAGAACCGAAGTCCAATCAGGTTTTAGTGTAATGCTTTGGAGGGAACAATCCTCATTGGATGTTATCCTTGTAATCCCATTGGTTACTTATTGTAAAATAGGAGTGGCTATATTAGCCCGAACTGTTTAAAAGGAGCTGTGCTCCACTGTTCTGGTTAACTGTTCACTGTTCTGGTTAAATTGAACTGTTATCACTTATAATAAAGCTGAAATCACTGTTTGCTGAAACCGAGTGAAGTCTCGTACTTAACACAGCCATTTCATGTTTTAACCTGGGTCCTGGACTCAGAACTCCGAGCATGAGATTTCTGTGGCGAATGTCAATAAATCAAAAGTAGGTTTGTAGCTTACAGAGCTAATGTTTTAAGCATGTTTTTATTTTAAGTAAAAAAAAAAAAAAATCTTTGTGTTCGTGTCCTTTATAAAATTTATATCTCCGCTACCTGGCATTGCATTTTATGACACGCACGGCCCAGCCCAACAAGATCTCATTTAAGTCAGATCCGGCCCTCAGAACAAGTGAGTTCAACACCCCTGGACTAAAGTGTTGACAACAAAAATAGCTGAGATGTTATTCACTTCCGTAATTATCTACTGTGTACTTTGTACCTTTTAGACTTCAGTACTGTATTTTGGGAGCTGCAATGGCTCAAGTGGTTAAGACGCTGAACTGCAGGCTGTGGAAGGTCACTAGTTCAGCAGTTCGAGACCCGAGAGTGCCGCATGACGGAGTGAGCTCCCGTCTCTAGTTCCGGCCCCTGCCAACCTAGCAGTTCGAAAGCAAGGAATTGCAAGTAGATAAATAGGGACCACTTCGGTGGGAAGGTAACAGCGTTCCGTGCGCCTTGGTGTTTAGTCATGCCGGCCACATGACCATGGAAACGTCTTCGGACAGCGCTGGCTCTTCGGCTTTGAAACGGAGATGAGCACCGCAACCCTAGAGTCGGATTCGACTGGCTTTTGAGCAAGGGAACCTTTACCTTTACCTTTACTGTATTTTGATGTTATTGTTATATTATGTTTAATAACACATAGATGATAAAAGTTTTTAAAAGGGGGGGAGGGAGAAAGACAGTGCAATAGGAGTTGTAAATCCTTGTCAGATTACTTCCTCTTCCATGAATTTAGCCGCCATTTTGGTTCCCCTGGCAACAAGCAACTGGCCATGGAGGCTGAACTCTTGAGAGAAGAAGGAATCTCACAGGAATTTGAGTACTGGCATGCATGGCTTGCCGCACTGCTTAAAACAGTCCAAGCCTGGGAATGGGGGAGGAGAATGAACTTCTCTGGCTCTTTGGTGATGACAGGAGTTGGCCAAGGAGCTGGCTAGTTGGCAGTGGGAGGAATGGAGGGCAGTCCCCTCAAATCCACCACCTGAGGTACCGGCCTCAGGTCACCTCATTATAGAGCTGGTCATTGGTTATGGCTGACCAGACTCCATGTCACCTCAGAAAGTCATGTGGTAACTAGTTCGAAATGAGAGACCGTGGGTTGGATCCAGGCTAAAGTGGCATTTCCCTGCCTCAGGTACCCTCTTGATAGAGCTGGCCCTGCAGTATTGCTGACCAGACTCCATGTTACCTCAGAAAGACATGTGGTAACTAGTTCAAACTGAGAGATATTGGGTAGGATCCAGACTAAACTGGCAATTTCCACCAACTCCTCATTTCCACAGCAGACCCCCATCGTTCCTAGGCTCACCAACCTCCAGGTGGGGCATGGAGACCTTTTAGAATTATAACCGATCTGTAGGCCTCAGAGATCAGTTCCCTTGAGGGAAACAGTTGCTCTGGAGGGTGGACTCTATAGCATTATACCTTGCTGATGTCTCTCTCATCCTCAAACTCCATTTTAACCTGCATCCAACCAGTTTTTACTTGGTGGTGGTGGAAAGAGCTATCAAATCACACCTGGCTTATGGCAGCCCCATAGGATTTTTAAGGCAGTGGTGAGAAGAAGAAGAAGAAGAAGAAGAAGAAGAAGAAGAAGAAGAAGAAGAAGAAGAAGAAGAAGAAGAAGAAGAAGAAGAAGAAGAAGAAGAAGAAGAAGAAGAAGAAGAAGAAGAAGAAGAAGAAGAAGAAGAGGAGGAGGAGGAGGAGGAGGAGGAGGAGGAGGAGGAGGAGGAGGAGGAGATAAAATTTATATCCCACCCTTTTCTCAGAGTCCCAGAGTGGCTTACACTCTCCTTTCCCTTCCCTTCCACACAACAGACACTCTGTGATGTGGTTAGGGCTGCTAGAGCTTTTTTAAGGATTGCTCTTGAGAGAACAGCTCTGAGAAAACTTGGGACTGACCCAAGGTCACACCAACAGCTGCATGTGGGGAATGAAACCCAATTCTCCCAGATTAGAGTTCATGATTCTCAACCACTACACCAAACTGGCTCTGTGCCATTGACTCTGTCGTGACCCTGGACTCCTTTGGGGCCAACCCTCTATTTTCTTTCCACCCAGAGTGCTGTAATTATTGAAATGGTGGCGAAATTTCTCTACCTGGTTTCTAAAAGGTGATATATGTATTAGGATTTCATTTTAAGAACATAAGAGAAGCCAATGTTGAATCAGGCCAATGGCCCATCTAGTCCAACCCTCTGTCATACAGCGGCCAAAATATATCAGGTGCCATCAGGAGGTTCAGCAGTGGGGCCAGGACACCAGAAGCCCTCCCACTGCTGCCCCCTCCGGCACCAAGAATAGAGTGCATCACCTGCCCCAGACTGAGAGTTCCCATCTATACCCTGTGGCTAATAGCCACTGATGGACTTCTGCTCCATATGATTATCCAATTCCCTCTTGAAGCTGTCCATGCTTGTAGCTGCCACCACCTCCTGTGCCAGTGAATTCCATATGTTAATCACTCTTTGGGTGAAGAAGTATTTCCTTTTATCTGTTCTAACCCGACTGCTCAGCAATTTCATGGAGTGCCCACGAGTTCTTGTATTGTGAGAAAGGGAGAAAAGGACTTCTTTCTCAACCTGCTCAATCCCATTCATAATCTTATAAACCTCGATCATGTCACCCCTCAGCCATCGTTTCTCCAAGCTGAAGAGCCCCAAGCGTTTTAACCTTTCTTCATAGGGATTTTCCTTCTGTTTGTTTTTCTTTCATCTGATATGCCAGTAAAGGTGGTGGTGGTGGTGGTTGCTGTCCCTACTACACCATCTTCTTTCGTTTACAAGGTGGAAAAATCCCAGGGTGCCGAGCTAGAATAAGGTGGTGGTAGTGGGAGCAACATAAATGTCATGTGACCGGAGTCAAAGGGATGCATTACATTACTCAGCCAACAAAGCTCTTCATGGGCTGCTGAGATCCAACCCTCATAATCAATACCTGTCAGCTGCCTGGCTGCTTCATTTTGAAAAAGCTGTACAGCCAGATAGATCCAAGCAAAATAATAAAAAAAACAAGAACAAAATCTCCTTAGGGACAACCACATACCGGACTGACCAAATTAGCATGAAATTCTGTGCAAGTTTTTTGAGCTCACCACAACTTTTCATCGGGCCCGACATTATGAAACGTAAAAAGATGGAAGGGTAGAAAGCAAAAGCCTCAGGCTGCTCTCTGAAGATCTGATCTGACAGACATCCTTTGTGAGATGCCTTGTAGGCAAGTTACCTTCTTCATTTTGTTTCTAAGCTGTGAGGTAACAGCAATGCTCTCTGGGAAACCACATCCAGTTAATGCCTTTGATTATTTGTTCTCTCGCCGAAATAAAGAAACATCCAAATCTGTTCAAAAATCATCTCAGGTGCCCACCAGGAATCACGCTTCCCTTCCAGGCTGAGACACATACAGAACCTATTGCGCCATCTAAAATGGCTGCCGTTACTTCACATACAGAGGTTCAGCGCCTACTGTTTCCTTTGTCCTCTAAAATGCTGCCATGTGTTTATAAAAGTGGCAGCTAGACACAGACACAAAAAAGCGGCCACAAAATGGCTGCCGCGGGAGGCAAAGCCAGCCACAAAATGGCTGCCACAGCTTACCTTCAGCCACATAGCAAAGGTCCTTGTGTTGTGGTGAGAGCTGCTGCCAAAACCATGCTGTTAAAAGTCTGTGCAGCCAGTCAAATCTCCAACGGGCAATCAGAAGCCTTGCTGCCAAAGGGCCCACCTAGCCTTGGCCACTTTCTAAAAACACTTGGTGGGTGCCAGGTAGGGATACCATTCCCCAGGTGGGGATGGGGGATTGTCCACTGCCAGGCAACAGGCTGGTGGGAGGAAATTCCCCAACACCAAAGCTGTGCACAACTCACTGATGTCAGCCAGAAGTGACATCAGCTTGTCAGTGACATCGGGGTGGGCAACACTCTACTTTTTGGGCAAAACTCTATGGTTTGAGGCTGTTTGTACCATAGAGTTTTGCCCAAAATGCAGAGCGTCGCCCCCAATGTCACCAATGCATTGATCTCATTGCATAATGTCCCTGCCTACCCACGGAATGCCCCCCAAATCCCGGATGGCCCGGAAAGGTGTTGGTGGGCTCCCCTGAACTAGACTGAGTGCCAGATTTGGTGAACTAAAAGGGCAAATAAAATTATTAACGGTAGGGCTTTTTTTTCTGGGGGATCACACTGCAACAGATTTCCGGAACCTCTTAGACAAAATTCTTTTTAAAAGGTTTAAAAGTTTGTGAGTTTTCAGTATACAGATTGAAAACGTCATTTCCCTCTTGAGAGTTCCGGCACCTCTTTCCCCCCCAAAAAATAATATTAGTACCCCTGATAAAGGGGATGGAACACCTTCCCTATGAAGAAAGGTTAAAGAGGCTAGGGCTCTTTAGCTTGGAAAAAGGACGATTGAGGTGTGACATGATTGAAGTTGAGGATATTGTTGTGGGGGTATACTACAGACCTCCAAATCAACCAGAGGAACAGGATAATGCATTTCTACAACAGCTTGCTAAACTTTCACAGAGACAGGATGTTGTAGTTATGGGAGATTTCAACTATCCAGTTATTTGCTGGAAATCTAACTCTGCTAGACATGGGGCATCCCGCAGATTCTTGAATAGTCTTGCGGACAACTTCATCTCTCAGAAGGTGGAGGTGGGAACCAGAGGATCTGCTATCCTAGATTTAATTCTGAGTAACTGGTGTTGTGCCAGAAGACTGGAGAAGAGCAAATGTTGTCCCAATCTTCAAGAAAGGAAAAAAGACGGACCCGGGAAATTACAGACCTGTCAGTTTGACATTAATACCTGGGAAAATTGTAGAGCAGATTATTAAACACTCTGTCTGTGAGCACCTTGAGCGGAATGAGTTAATTGGTTGTAGCCAGCGTGGGTTTATCAAGAATAAGTCATGCCAGGCCAACCTTATCTCCTTTTTTGACAGAGTTACTAAAATGGTTGACTCTGGCAATGCTGTGGATATAGTGTATCTAGATTTCAGCAAGGCATTTGACAAAGTCTCTCATGTTTAGTTGTTACCAGCTAAATATCAGGAGAAACTTCCTAACTGTCAGAGTGGTTGAGCAGTGGAACAGAATGCCTCGGGAGGTGGTGGATGCTCCTTCGCTGGATGTTTTCAAGCGGAGACTGGACAACCATCTTTCAGGTATGTTGTAGGTATGTGGGTATGCAGAGCTATCTTTCGGCTATGCTCCTGCAGAGCATAGGGGGTTGGACTAGATGACCTGCAAGGTCCCTTCCAACTCTAACATTCTATGATTCTATGAAGTTTACAAAATTATGCATGGGATAGAGGAGGCAGAGAAAGAAGTACTTTTCTCCCTTTCTCACCATACGAGAACTTCTGGGCACTCAATGAAATTAATCAGCAGTAGGCTTAGAATGGATAAAAGGAAGTACTTCTTCATGCGGAGAGTAATTAACACATGGAATTCACTGTTGCAGGAAATGGTGGTGGCTACAAGCATAGACAAGTCAAGAGTTCATTGGATAATAGCCGCAGATGGAACACTCTGTCTGGGGCAGTAATGCTCTGTATTCTTAGTGCTTGGGGGTCCACAGTGGGAGGGCTTCTGGAGTTCTGGCCCCGCTGGGGGACCTCCTGATGGCACCTGGTATTTTTGGCCACTGTGTGACACAGAGTGTTGGACTGGATGGGCCATTGGCCTTATCCGACATGGGTTCTCTGGTGTTCTTCTTGCCCCCACTGGCCCCCGGTAGCCAAGGCAAGGAGTTTTGATGAGTCCCCAGATTATCCACCAATTAAATGGGATTATGGGCCTTGAACAAACAATGGTTGGGTTGGGGGAGGGGGGAACCTGTTCTTTCCACAGTTTGATCGGTGATATAAGGGTCATCTCAGCAGGTGACCTAACTGAAGATTCCTTATTCCCTAAAACAGGGGTGACGAACTCATTTGTTAAAAGGGACGGATCTGACATAAATGGGACTTTGTGGGGCCGGGCCAGGCATGTCATAAAAATGTATTGCCAGGTAGCAGAGATATAAACTTTATAAAAGATACAAACACCAGTTTGGTGTAGTGGTTAAGTGCGCAGACTTTAATCCGGGAGAACTGGGTTTGATTCCCCACTCCTCCACTTGCACCTGCTGGATGACCTTGGGCAAGCCATAGTTCTGATAAGAGCTGTTCTTGAGAAAGAGCAGCTTCTGTCAGAGCTCTGTCAGCCCCACCTACCGCACAAGGTGTCTGTGGTGGGGAGGGGAAGGGAAAAGAGTTTGTAAGCTGCTCTGAGACTCCTTTGTGTAGCGAAGGGTGGGGTATTAATCCAATCTCCTCCTCCTCCACAATTATTATTTTTACTTAAAATACAGAAATGCTTAAAACTCTTGCAATATTTTGTTTATTTAACAGTCTTTGATAACTGACACCTCCCAACCCACTCACCCACCCTAAGAGATGCCAGCCTAAAATGGAAAGGTGGGCAAAATAATGG
This sequence comes from Gekko gecko, assembly GCA_029375565.1. Lineage (NCBI taxonomy): Eukaryota > Metazoa > Chordata > Lepidosauria > Squamata > Gekkonidae > Gekko > Gekko gecko. The sequence continues at coordinate 12,258,451 of JAPDNY010000003.1, read as the reverse complement.
GATTTGGCAATGCAATTTTTAAAACAACAGGCTTAGAATGAAAGGAATAAAGAATGCTTAGCTGGGCCCAAACAACGTTGTTTGTTTGTTTAATTTCTATCATGCCTTCCCCACCAAGGCAGGCTCAGGGCTGCTTACAGAATACACACACAGAGACACACACACACATATATATATATAAACATCAAAGTATGTTAAAACATAAAATTTTACATAAAACCACAGCGTATAAAATCATAAGTGCTAGTAGACATGGTGAGCGGGGGCGGTATTCTTTCCGCATCCCCCTACCCCCTACCCCTACCCCCAATAGTCCGGGTTCTTGCCAGGCTGTTAGTTAGGGACTGACCTCGGGGCCAGGACCACGTATTAAGAGGCGGCCCCTGTTCGAAGGCCTGGTGGAAGAGCTCCATTTTACAGGCCCTGCGGAACTGGAAAAGGTCCCGTAGGGCCCTGATGTCATCCGGGAGCTCATTCCACCAGTGCGGGGCCATTCTGAAAAGAAACATCTTTGATCGGTTAAATTTTTTATCTGACCTTGTTGACCCAGCACCAGGCGGATTTCCGTCATTAGAAAACTGGATCTCCCCAGATCTTGTTAAAGAATTTCTGGATCCCATTGTGAAAGATGAATGGTTCAATGCTAGAGGGGATGTGGAAATCCGCGGCAGCACAGACGCTACCAAAGGGACTCATCCGTGTGTCTGCTTAAGCAGTGTTGAATGTCTGCTGTACTAATGACTGAAGCATCGATTGGGAAAGCCTTTAAAACATCTTCTCTGCCTTCTAGTTTATCCCCTTGCACATAAGTATTCTCTTCCTTCAGCCTTCCAATGGATGTTTCAATCCCTGAATCTGCCAGCTGTACTGACTGACCTTGATCAGTCTTTTGTTTGACGCCATAGCGCCCACTTTGCTGTCGTTAAGCTGAATTATGTTCGCTAATTCCTCCATCGGTCCCATTTGTTTCAAATTGCAAGGCATTAAAAAGTCCATTTTTCTTAAGTCTTTGATGACTACACTCGGTAAAATCGTAATTTTTTAAGAATGTTCCACCTCTACAATCAATTAATATTATTAGGAAAGATAGATGAGATGTTTAAGTTTTCAGCTCTAAGCCAAACTTTCATTTAAAATGTTTGATTCCCACTGTCTTAGTGTGATAGCTACCGGTGTGGTATCATTAATACTACACATTTCATAGGCACCAGAGCCAGGAGGCAACATCAGGGGAAGGCCTCGGCTTCTGTGCCCTGTTGTTGGCTGGCTGCTGTGTGTGACAGGATGCTGGACTAGATGGAGCACTGGTCTGATCCAGCAGGGCTCTACTTATGTTCTTAGGAAGGCCTTGGCCTCTATGCCCTGTTGACCCTCCAGAGAAACTGGTTGGCCACTGATGCTGGATTAGATGGACCACTGGTCTGACCCAACAGGGCTCTTATGTTGTTGGCCATCCACAGGAACTGGATAGCCACTATGCAAGACAGGATGCTGGACTAAACAGACGATTGGTCTGATCCAGAAGGGCTCTTATGTTCTTAAACTACAGATCATTAGAACAAAGATAAACTATAAGAATGAAATTTTATTAAAACAAGCAATCAAGCAACACTAAGACATTAAAATATGGACCCAAATAATTAAGTAATGAAGAACTTGAACATAGTGGCACCGTAGAACTCACCTTGGACCTGGGTGGTGGCAGCATACATTTGGAAAGAAGTGACAGACATCTGCTAAGGTGCCTGTCATTGCTTCCCATACTGCCACTGACTGGGAGCAGTATGAATACAAGTAATGCAGTCAGCCACATTGGAAGTCAATGGTATACAGTCCAGTCCCAGATTAGGAGCAAAGTCTTACCTTGCCCAAGCAACCAGAAGGGGGAGCAGGACTTTCATCAGGACCACTACAGTCAATAGGGGCCTAGCTACAAGGTACCAAATCGAATCCCTGGCCTCACAGCTTTACAAAACCTTAGTCATCAGGGGCTGGGAGAGACCTTGCAGAACCTCAGTATGAGGTAGGGTTGCCATTCCCCCTACAGGGGTGGGGGTTTACCCACTTTTGGGGGCCCCAATCAGCCACCACCAAGCCAGCAGAGAACCCTGCCCCTAAAAAGCCCCATCCGTGCCAACATGCCTGGTGCAAGGACATCACCCAGAGGTGACATCATCACACAGGACACGTTGCAAGGTGGACACTCTAGCATTTGAGGGAAAACTCTATGGTTACCATAGACTTTCCCCTCAAACTCTAGAGCGTCCCGCAACACGCCCTGCATGATGACATCACTTCCAGTTGATGTCGTTGCAGTGCACGTACTTTGCACACATGCCAAAAAAAACCCAGGGCATGAAGAGGGGCCCCTCCACCAGCAGCCAGGTAAGACCTAGCAAGCCTAATACGGGGTGATGGACTTGTGGCCTGAGAGGCACCTTCCTACATCCCTGCATTGTTGTACAATCAATGAGTCTATTTGCAACCATCAGTGTTGTACATATTTGATTCCATGTCAAAAATGAAGTCAAATGAGGAGGAAGTTCTATGTTTTTATTTCAATTAACAGGAAAACAGTTGGACCAAATAGTCCATCCAAAATTGACTACTTTCTTCTCAGCATATTTGGGAGATAGGCTTCAATTAACAGGAAAACAATTAGACCAAATAACTCATCAAAAATTGACTACTTTCTTCTTTTTCTTCTTCTTCTTCATCTTCTTTTTCTTCTTCTTGAACATATTCTGAGCATATTCAGGAAATACATGATATTTTATACATGGACTGACATCATCAAAAAGACAATGGGGAATTTCAGACAGATGATATAATCCGGAAGAGGAACGGTTCCCAAACGGTTTCTGGTCTGGCATTTCAGACAGAACCGTTTTAGAACCGGTTCCCTACCGGAATATCTTTGTAATTTCACACAGAATCGCTTCTGTCCCGTTCAGGAAACGGGGCTGAAGCGTTTTACCTGTCAACCGCTTCCAAGTAGTCATCAGTTTCTTCTCCCGGATCCGATACGCTTTTTTCCCGCCTTTTTCTCCCGCGCGGGCGATCTCCGGCTTTTTTTTTTTTTGAACGTTCGCTTTAGAGCGCTATAGCACTATAGCGCTATAGCGCAATAGCGCAATGGCATCATAGCAACCCCATTGGAATGCCTGCAGTGTTGTTTATATCACTATAGCGCTATAGCGCTCTAAAGCGAACATTTTTTTAAAAAAAGGCATGGCGGGAACCGGCGGGAAAACAAAGCGGTGCAATCTGAATTGCCAAACCGCTTCTGATTCGGCTCTTTTCCGGTCAGGGAAAGCCATGTGTGAAATGGCAGCCCTGTACCGGTTTACTTCAAGACGAATCAGAAACGGCTTCAAACCGACAGAGTCTCAGTAATGTGAAATTCCACAATATTCCAAAAGCATAATTGGTTACAAAAGACAGTGGTCATTTGAATAATAAGCCTCTGATTTGTCAGATGTAAAGAAACATATTTACATCAAATCTACGTAAAACCTAACTGTTTACTTAACCTAACCTAAATGATAATGGGCAAGGATTCTTCATATCCTAAACAAAAGTGTTTTCTTGATATGAAACCAAAATCTTATCTGACCCAGACACCGCAAAGTGTTGCCCTTGAGAACTACAGAATCATGAACTTTGTACCTATTATGTTGTCTGCTGACAATATCAGACCTACAAGAGGAAAGCCTTCTATATAACAGGTCTTTCTCATATCCTAATAAAATATTACTTAAAAGAGGAATCCAGAAAACCAAGAAAAATATGAATATGAACAATCAAGAAGAAAAAAACCTATATAAAAAATCTTTATATTCCCACTCATACTACATCAGGGAAGCAAATGGTAACATTTTAGGAACCCGGACTTACACCTGTTGATACTAAGAGGTTGCGCCGATGTACATTTGCACAGGCATCACAAGTAAGCTTGCACTAATGACTGCCTACGGGAACTTCCCTTCGAAGGTCACGCAACAAAATGAGAGCCGTTTATTACCCAGACAGCTGAATCCTGAAATAATGCAGCCCATGAGTAGGGTCTGTATCCAAAAACAGTAAGCACCCGCTTTATTAATTCTTCCCCCTCCTGCCAAGGATAAGGAAGTTAGTCTGCCGGCTATAAATCTTTCCCCTCTTTTTCACACAACCAGCATCTGCTACGGTCTTGGCAAGATGACAGGAAATGATCCGGTGGTGGTAGCGGAAAGGGCTGTCGAATCACAGCTGATTTACGGCAAGCCCGTATGGTAGGGGTGCCCGATGTAGCCCCTGTGGGCACCATGGTGCCCGCCGACACTGTTCCTGGTGCCCACCAAATGTTTTTAGAAAGTGGGCAGGGCCAGACGGGGATTTTGCCCAGCAAGGCTTCTGATTGGCCACTGGAAATGTGATTGGCTGCCACCACAGCTCAAGGATCTTCTCTGTGTGGATGGAGGGAAGCTGCGGCAGCCATAGTCCAGCCCACCTTGCAGTGCCAAAGGTGTCGTAGGCTCAAAAGGTTGGGGACCTCCGTCATAGAGTGTGCAAGGCAAGAGACATTCAGAAGTGGTTTGCCATTGTCTGGTGGTCCTGGACTTCCTTGGGGGCAGTGTTCCCTCTAAGCTGAGTGAGTGTGAGTGAGCTCACAGTCTTTTAGCCTCCAGTTCACACATTTTTTTTGTCTTCGCTCAGGAAGGACAGCTCCAGAGCAAACTAACGTATGCAGTAGGCAAATCGCTCGCTCACAACTTTAACGCCAGTCACTCCCAAAGTAGAATTTTTTGCTCACAAGATTCCACGGCCTAGACGGAGCATTGCTTGGTGGTCTCCCATCCAAAAACTAACCAGGACCAACCTTGCTTAGCTTTTGAGATCTGATGGAACCTGGCTAGCCTGGGCCACCCAGGTCACAGCAATCCATGGGTGCCTTATTTTAAATTGCCTGAAGGCTGAAAGTACCTTACATGTCGTTGGGGCTTTTAGGGCTCCAACACCTCAAGGGCATAGAGCGCCTGGCAACAGAAACCATTTTAGCGTTTGCCATCACATGCAATCCGTTCCCCCTCCTTTACCTGAAAGCAGGGCCAGGAAGATGATTCCGTGGGTCAGATGATCTACATAGGGTGGCCAGCTCAAGGCTGGAAAATGCCCAGAGATTTTGGGAGCAGAGACTGGAGACTGAGGAGGGCGGGGTTTGGGGAGGGGAGGGACCTCGGTGGAGTATAATGCATCAGTGTCCACATTCCAGGGTGCCCATTTTTATCCAAGTGAACTGATCTCTGTTGCCTAGAGATAAATTGTAATCCCCGGAGATCTCCAGCTACCACCTGGCGGTTAGCAACTCTAGATCCTCAGAGCCCCGCCTCTTTGCACCAAGTCGGTTTGCGCTAATGACCAAAAGAGGCAAAGCAGTGGGTGATCAATGCTTAACGGAAAGCGAGGCCTCTGGAAGAAAAAGCACAGTGTGTTGGTGAAACATGCCTTTCGTTGAGCCGGTCAAGTATCAATCACCCACTTGAATGGCATAGCCAGGGCTCTTTTTGGGCAGGAACGCACAGAAACAGAGTTCCAGCTGGCTCCTGAGTTGGCCACGCCCAGCAGGAACTCATTAGCATAATAGGCCACTCCCAACAGCAGAAACGCATTAGGATTGGCTACATGAGGGGTGTGTGGCCTAACATGCAAAGGAGTTCCTGCTACAAAAAAAGTCCTGAGTTTTGACAACAAACAAGGTAAACAGAATAAGAAGCAAAAGGTGGGTGTGGCTGGATGGCCACACTTCTGGTGGCATGGGGGTGTGGCCTAATATGCTGAGCTGTGCTTCATGGGTGTGGCCTAATATGCTAATGAGTTTCTGCTGTTCGGTGTGGCCTAATATGCTAATGTGTTCCTGCTGGGCTTATTCTACAAAAATAGCCCTGGGCGTAGCTAATGGCTGAGATATGGTCTTCTCCCGTGCTTTGGATGCTAAGACTGAAGTCCCTTTTTCCGGGATCAAACTCCTACGGAGGTCTTTCACATCGGCTTAGGGAAGATCCTTACAAAAAGTGCCTGGGTGAAGTTAGTGGACAGCAGATTCAAGCATCTTGGTCTTTCCCTTACAATGATCCAAAATATGGGCTATGGTTATGAAGCACTGGGAGAGATCAAAAAGAGGTAGATCAAGATGGACTCACATTCCAGCTCAGGGGTGTCAAACATGTGGCCTGTGGGCCGGAACCGGCCCCCTGCAGTGCTGGTATCCGACCCGCAAGCAATTGGCTCACCAAGCCTGTCTTCCTTCCAGTGCCTGAGATCTCTTTTTCCTCCTTTGAGGAGAAAAGGAGGGGAGAGGAAAGAGATAGTGTGTGAGAAATAGTCCCGTAGCACATTGAAGACCAACAAAGTTTTGCTCCAGGTATAGCTTTCTTTCTTTTTAAAAAAAAAAAATTATTTTGAAGACATAACAAAGATAAAAGAGGGGAAATTATTCTTAACAGGGCTTTTTTTTTGCAGAAGCCCAGCAGGAACTCATTAGTATAATAGGCCACACCCAGCAGCAGAAACTCATTAGCATATTGGGCCACACATCTGACAGTGCAGCTCATTAGCATATTAAGCCACACCCCATGCCTTCCCCTGGCTTGCCCGGGCGCCCCGCAGCTGCGGGGGCCCCAGGCAAGCCCCCCCTTGAAGGGGAGGGAAGGCAGTTTAAACTGCCTTCCCTTGGCTTGCCCGGGCACCCCACAGCTACAGAGAGCCCAGGCAAGCTGGCCCTTGGACAGGCTGGGGAAGGCATTTAAATGCCTCCCCGATTCTTCCAGGGGCCCCCCTGGCCAACCCGCCTTGGCATTTCCAGGGGGGGTGTTGCTCTCCAGGTCTTCCCTTTGTAGCCACGCACACAGAGATTTTGGCTGTAGTGGGCGTGGCCAACTCTGAAGCCAGCCAGAACTCCATTCCTGTGCGTTCCTGCCCAGAAATAGCCCTGATTCTTACAATTCCTTCTTGACAAACTTTAAATGTCTATATAACTTACTTATTGTATTCTTCCAACCACTTATAAAATCTTGACCGTGTATTTTCAAATGTGGTTTCTGGTTGTCCTTTTAAAGTTAGAGTTAATTTGTCCATTTCCGCCGTTTCCAAGATTTTTCTTAAAGTTTTTTCTCTCGAAGGTGTTTCTGTTCTTCTCCAATATTTAGCATAAAGTATTCCAGCTGTTATAGTCAAATGCAGTATAAGATAAGAGACAGGTCTGTTGTTTTTTTAACAATTTTCAGGTAAGATATTCAACAAAAATATTTCTGGAGCAAAGGGTACAGAATATATATATATATATATATTTGTAAAATTTGTAAAATATATATATATATTTGTAAAATTTCATGAATCCAAGCCCAGTATTCTTTTTGCTTTATCACATAACCACCACATATGGTAAAAAGATCCAACATTATTTTGACATTTCCAACTCCAGGTATAGCTTGCACATTTCTTCAGAGAGGGGGAAGGGTGGAAGGGATAGAGGGAGATTCTTCTGGCAAGCACCATTTACGTTAAGATTGCCCCAACTTTGCTGTTTACTTTGAGACGTGATCACACATAGGCATGTTAAAAGGAGAAGGTGGGCAGGAAAGAGATGCATTTGGGATAAGGGGAATTAAGGGGGAATTATTTTCGCTCATTCTGAAAAGTTTTTAAAATCTCTCTGCCAATCTGGGACAAGCATTTAAAAACACATTTGTGTTTCCATATATTCCCACATCTCCCTCCATAACTAAAATATCTTACTGTTCCTAGCAATTGCAGCACAATTATGCTTCGGCAGGCTGAATACTTTGCTCACAGCAAATTGAAGGGGCGATTGGCTAATATTCTCTCGACACTTCAGTCGTTGCGCCTCTGGCAGGATTGAGACCACTAATCATATTTTGCAATTCTGTGACCAATGGCCCTCATCGCGAGAATTTTGGGTTTCTTTCCCCTCATTTTGAGCAAGTTTCAACATGCCATTGAACTGCAGCTGATTTATTTTTTTGCTGGCTGACACCAGGCCTGTACTTATGCAATCTGTGGCCAAATTCTCCTCTGTTATAATATCTTTTTACTAATGGCATAATTTTCTTTAATCATCATTCTGTAACTATTATTGACCATTTGTACTGTGATTTTATCGCAATGGCTCAAGACCTTCAACTGAAGGAGCTTATTGTTAATAAAGGAAAGGAAGTCTAGTGCCGAGTGCAGGGTAGAAAGCAGTGGAGAAAGAAAAGGGAAAGGGAAAGGAAGAAAGAGGGAGAGAGGGAGAGAGACTGAATTTATACCCCACCCTTTACTACTCGAAAGAGTCTCAGAGAAGTTTATAATCTCCTTTCCTCCTCCCCACAACAGACACCCTGTGAGGTAGGTGGAGCAGAGAGAGCTCTTTCCAGAACTGCTTGTGAGAGAACAGCTCTGAAACAACTTGTGATGGACCCAAGGTCACACCAGCAGCTGCACATAGAGGCGCGGGGAATGAAACCTGGTTCTCCCAGATTAGAGTCGGTGCTCGTAACTACTACCCCAAACTGACATAAATGATAACACATTTGATTCTGGTTAGGACTTTGGGAGGGGGTGTTTTCAGATATAGTCTAAAATCAGAGACTGTCTAGAGTCAATGCAGACTTATGAGAGAAGTTGTGTTATTCAGTGGCATGCATGAGAAAATGTCAAAGCCCATGTGAATCTCTGGAGGAGTCGCATTCTTCAGATTTTCCTTCCCCCAGTGTGACTCAGCCAAAACATCTGGACTTCCATTGTCCATTAAATCCATTCTGCTGATGGAATGCATGTGGTCACCATGAAGTGCATTATGTATTCAAAAATCCTATATAAATAGGAAGTACTTACAAAGAGAAGAAACCATTCCCAGCCCCAAGAGAGAATTAGCAGGTGAAAAATGCCATGGAAAAGGGCCCCAGCCTCCCAGTGCCTCACACCTGACTCTCACAGGGCAGGGTCTTCTGGCCCAGTTTGGTGTAGTGGTTAAGTGTGCAGACTCTAATCTGGGAGAATTGGGTTTGATTCCCCACTCCTCCACTTACAGCTGCTGGATGACCTTGGGCAAGCCATAGTTCTATCAGAGCTGTTCTTGAAAAAGAGCAGTTTCTGTCAGAACTCTCTCAGCCCCACCTACCTCACAGGGTGTCTGTTGTGGGGAGGGGAAGGGAAAGGAGTTTGTGAGCTGCTCTGAGACTCCGAGTGAAGGACAGGATATAAATCCAGTCTCCTCTTCCTCCTCCTCCTCCTGTTCCTTCTTCCCCTTGCTTGGGGCTGAGGTGACCCCCAAACATCACCCCTTCCCCCAGGATTGTCCCCAGTGCTCTGAATGGCCATTCTGCCCCTGCCCGGCCTAGAGACCAACAAATTGATAGCTCTGTTCTAAGTTACGTGGGCACAGCCATTTGTTGATGTGGAAACAATTTTTCTAGCTAACTGCAATAGCAAGTTCAGTATTTCAATAAGGAACAATACTCTCAGATGAAAATTCAGGGGTCTCCAGCAAGGTGCCTGTGGGTGCCATGTTGCCTACAAACACTTTTCCTGGTACCTTCCTTGTGTTTTTAGAAAGTGGGTGGGGCCAGGCTTCTGATTGCCCATTGGAGATTTGATTGGTTGTGCACATTTTTGACAACATTGTTTTGGCAGCAGCTGCAACACACGGATCTTACTGCAGTTTTGGCAGCAACTGCAACACACGGATCTTACTGAAGATTAGGTGCGGCAGCCATTTTGTGGCTAGCGTCACCACCTATGGCAGCCATTTTGTGGCAGAATCCAGAACCTGACAAAGGTTAGTCAAATGTAAGAAAGGGGGCCAATATTAAAAACTTACTGAAGGAAATATATAAAAATACATGTATTTATTAATCACAAATTTTAAATTATATAAGGCCCCAATCACACGTTATGTATAAATAACAAACGATAAAACACATGGGCTTATAAATCTTGACCTGACACGTTTCAGCCTACGTAGGCCTTCCTCAGAGGTCAATAGTGAGGAACATATTGGCTATTATAAAAATATAGTACAATCACGTAAATACAAAGCATAAATTCAATAAGGACCAGAAGCAAGTTGTTTCAAGATAAACCACCAGGCACAGAGTAAAAGATAAATGAGGCCTCTAATAGTGCCAAGTGGTTCTCAGATATAAACTTCTGGTCCAGGAATCGCTTTCCTATGATTGCAGAGCCAAATAATCCTCAAGCAAAGAGCAGCATTTTGTGGCAGCCATTTTGTGGCTGCACTCACAGCACTGTGTCAGTATTCCAAAGGTGCTCACTGACGCAAAAACCTTGGGGACCCCTGTACTTAGCTGGTTATACATCATTTGATATATCTGTATCCTGTCACTTCTAGAGGGAATGACTTGGTATTCCGCCCCCTTAGATGGACTCACTACTGGTTTGGGATGCTTTTAAGGTGTCCATGTTACGCTGGATCAGGAGCTGTCTACCCTATTTTGACAGGTGAGGGGCCTTTGAAACCTCGTGATGGGCATCAAAGATTGTAAATGTTCCCAGTATTCAAGGAATTTTCAGTGAGTGTGGGTCCTAAGCTTGTGTTGGTTCAAGCTCCTGAAATTTTGTTTGAAGTTTACTCTTATGAAAGAAAGTGAATGAGCAGGATGCCTTCAAGATTTTGAAAAAAATATATTTCCTCTTTATATTATCCTTACATTAGTCAGTGCTCTTGGAAGAGGACAGGAGATCAACCATCCATGGCAGAAAAAGCGAAGGTCGTTTTTGTGTGTGTGTGTACTGATTACTTCTGTCTTTTCGTTACTGGCTCAAAATAACTTCCCGTCCTTCAATTTTCAGATTGTCTTTATCATCTCCAAAAATGCTGCTAGTATCAGAAATGCATTTGGAAATTCGGATGGAATGAAAACGAGGTTTCGAAGGCACAGTTTTTGGCAGACAAATGAAGGTGGGTTTTTTTTTTTAAGCAACCTGTTAAACAAATTAATTGGGACATTTGCATTGTTAGATACAGGGCTTTTTTTGTAGAAAAAGCCCAGCAGGAACTCATTATCATAATAGGCCACACCCCTGACAGCACAGCTCATTAGCATATTAGGCCACACACCCATGTCACCAGAAGTGTGGTCATCCAGCCACATCCACCTTTTGCTTCTTATTCTGTTTACCTTGTTTGTTGTCAAAACCCAGGGCTTTTTTTGGAGCAGGAACTCCTTTGCATGTTAGGCCACACACCCCTCATGGAGCCAATCCTAATGAGTTTCTGCTGTTGGGTGTGGCCTACTATGCTAATGAGTTCCTGCTGGGTGTGGCCAACTTGGCAGCCAGCCAGAACTCCGTTCCTGTGCGTTCCTGCCCCAAAATAGCCCTGGTTAGATACTTGGCATATCCATTGTTTACTGTGATGTCATTGTACCCTCATTCCACCTAGGGCCTAAGCTAAGTATTGGAAGGTCCAGTTAGGCTAAACAAATGCATCTGGCTTGGGAATTCTTGGTCCTTATTTCTCCCAAGGTCCAGCATGGAATATGCTAATTGGGAAGTCTTTTATGGAAACCAGGCCAGGCTGTGGTAAAAAGATGGGGCGGCAGGGAGGGGGGAAGGAGCAGGTATGAGGGTCCTCTGGAAGATTCCTAAGGGGAGAAGCATTTCATTGGTTGAATTGTGCCATCTGATTCTGTAGGCCAAAACCGATAATTGGTTATAGGGGTTTAGGGTGACACGGCCCTCTCTCTTCTGTTTTCCCTTTACCTATCTACTTGATGTCTGTACCCAATGCTCAAGCTAGTGTGCTAGATCATGTTATAGTTTGGATAGTTCTTCGGCTTCCTATTATCAGATTGTTCACAGAAGATTCTCCATCTTCAACTGCAGGTATCCCAGGTGTTAGGTAGTGAGTTAGCTTTGTTCTTTTTGTCGCTCTTGGGCCTGACAGAGAATGTATTAGAATTTTAACTATTTTCCTTTACATAAGAACATAAGAGAAGCCAATGTTGGATCAGGCCAATGGCCCATCCAGTCCAACACACAGTGGCCAAAAATACCAGGTGCCATCAGGAGGTCCACCAGTGGGGCCAGGACACTAGAAGCCCTCCCACTGTTGCCCCCCCAAGCGCCAAGAATGCAGAGCCTCCCTTGCCCCAGACTAAGAGTTCCTGTCTATACCCTGTGGCGAATAGCCACCGATGGACCTCAGCTCCATATGCTTATCCAATTCCCTCTTGAAGCCATCCATGCTTGTAGCCGCCACCGCCTCCTGTGGCAGTGAATTCCATGTGTGAATCACTCTTTGGGTGAAGAAGTCCTTCCTTTTATCTGTTCTAACTGTTCCTTTTACCTGTTCTAACTGTTCTTAGCTTTCAGAAATAAAACAGCTTTGTGGTTAGGAGCGCGGACTCTAATCTGGGAGGACCGGGTTTGATTCCCCGCTCCTCCACTTGCACCTGCTGATGTGACCTTGGGTCAGTCACCAGTTCTGGCGCAGCTGTTCTTGAAAAAGAGCAGTTTCTGTCAGAGCTCTCTCAGCCCCACCGACCTCACAGGGAATCTGTTGTGGGGAGGGGAAGGGAAAGGAGTTTGTAAGCCGCTCTGAGATTCCTTTGGGTAGTGAAGGGCAGGATATAAATCCAATCTCCTCCTCCTCCTCCTCTTCTTCTTCTATTATATCTGTATTGGTCACTGTGTGAGCAGGAATCACCTTGGAACCTGTGCGGGTGGAGTGGCCACTTATTATCATAGGGAGCCCCACTTAGTGGCAATCGGGAGCTGCACGGGGTCCTGCACTTCCCATTGCCTATTTTAAGATTATAGCAGTTATGTTCTGCTCAGGATGTTAACTGCTCTGCTAAGTGGGGAGGGGGGGACACAGGCAGTGACATAGACACATCACTATATGTCAGCTGGGGCTCTCTGCTTCTCCTGTTTGAGTTCCCCCATCCTCTGCCTAGCATTGCCAGGTCTGGGTTAGAAAATACCTGGAGACTTTGGGGGTGGATCTGGGAGAGGGTGGGGTTTGGGGAGGGGCCTCAGCATGGTACCATGCTACAGAGTCCAGCCTTCAAAGCAGCCATTTTCTCCAGGGAAGCTGCTCTCTGTCAGCTGGACGTTGGCAAACCTGATTTAAGACTGCCTGCTTCCCAGCTCAGGAAGATCAGGTAGGATGGCACCACGTCTTTCGCTGAAAGCCAATTGTGGTATATTTGACCCACAAATGGGTACTGCTGATCTAAGTGATCAAGCAGCCTGTGGCCCAAGTTGAATTCGTGTGCTCTGGTCTCCTCGAGAGCAAGGGCAAGATCCCTGCCAGTGAACCACGGTGGCCATTCACAGAAGGCACGGCATTTCCCAAAAGAACAGGTTGGCTGGTTGAACATCCTGCCAACCCTGCTATAAATAAATGATATCGCTGTGAATTATTGCTAGGCAGTTTGAAAGCTGAATGCCTGGCTCGCTTGGAGACAGGCCCATTTAGAAATGCTGGAGGACCAGGAGGCCGCAGAAGAGCCCGCGATTCCAATGAGCAGACCCCAGAATTGCAGAGAGACCATCTGGGAAAAATAGGGGGGAGGAGGGAAGAGAAGAGAAGAGAAGAGAAGAGAAGAGAGAGAGAAGAGAAGAGAAGAGAAGAGAAGAGAAGAGAAGAGAAGAGAAGAGAAGAGAAGAGAAGAGAAGAGAAGAGAAGAGAAGAGAAGAGAAGAGAACTTATCAGAACTATGGCTTGCCCACGGTCACCCAGCCAGATGCAAGTGGAGGAGTGGGGAATCGAACCCGGTTCTCCCAGATTAGGGACCACGCACTTAACCACTACACCAAACTGGCTCCAAACCCTTCTGAAGGGCAGCCCCATGGGGAGTGCACTGCAGCAACCTGCCCTAGATGTACTCAAGGCGTGTACGACAGTGACCAGATCTTTTCTGCCCAGGAAAGGCTGCAGCTGGCTAACTGGTGAAAGCTGGGAAAAGACATCCCTGGCCACAGCTGCTGCCTGCTTATCCGATGGGTTCTTCCTCCAAGAAGCTGAGTTGCCACCTGACACCCCAAAGATAACTACTACAACTTGCCATTTGCCTGCCCTTGGCTCCAGTCCCTTGCCCTCAGGGATTTTGAGGGACAGGAGAAACATGGTTGGAAAATGGCCACCATTGTGATACTGTAAGAACATCTGCATGTCTCTGTGATCTTTACCATAAGGATCAGGGAAAATTATTTTAGCACTGGCCTGACCCAGCAGGGCTCTTCTTGGGTTCTTATTAGGGGATGGCCTCAGCCTCAATGCCTGTTGTTGGCCATCCAGAGGAGCTAGTTGGCCACTATGTGAGACAGGATGCTGGACTAGAGGGACCACTGGTCTGATCCAGCAGGGCTCTTCTGATGTTCTTAGGAAGGCCTCGGCCTCTCTGCCCTGCTGTTGGCCCTCCAGAGGAACTGGTTAGCCACCATGTGACACAGGATCCTGGAGGTCTGATCCAGGAGGGCTCTTCTTCTGTTCTTAGGAAGGCTTTGGCCTCTATGCCCTGTTGTTAGCCCTCCAGAGGAACTGGTTGGTCATCGTGTGAGACAGGATGCTAGACTAGATGGACCACTGGTCTGATCCAGCAGGGCTCTTCTTCTGTTCTTAGGAAGGCCTCGGCCTCTATGCCCTGTTGTTGGCCCTCCAGAGGAACTGGCTGGCCACTGTGTGAGACAGGATGCTGGACTAGATGGACCACTGGTCTGTCCAGCAGGGCTCTTCTGGTGTTCTTAGGAAGGCCTCAGCCTCTATGCCCTCTTGTTGGCCCTCCAGAGGAACTGGCTGGCCACTGTGTGAGACAGGATGCTGAACTAGAGGGACCTCTAGTCAGATCCAGCATGGCTCTTCTGATGCTCTTAGGAAGGCCTCGGCCTCTATGCCCTGTTGTTGGCCCTCCAGAGGAAATGGTTGGCCACTGTGTGAGACAGGAGACTGGCCTAGATGGACCACTGGTCTGATCCAGCAGGGTCTTCTGATGTTTATCACCTGGAAGTGACATCACACCCTCCCCAGGCACCGCCCCCAAAATCCCACAGCATTTGCCAAGGCAGTGCTGGCGACCCTACTAAGGGTTTACTGTTACATGTATAACGTCGATAAAATGGCAGTTTTTCTCACCAGAGTTAGCCATATGTCTTTTATGGGTGGTAGGAAGCAGAAAGAAGCCGGGGGGGCAGATTGTTCCTTTGGTCGATGGCAATGCCCCCTCTAAGCTATGGAGCCTTGTGAGCAGAAATTCTCCTTTGTGAGCTCCTGTCATTAAAGTTGTGAGTGAGCAATTTGGCTACTGCATAAATCAGTTTGCTCTGGAGCCCTCCTTCCTGAGCTGAGACAAAAAAGGTGTGAGCTGGAGGCTCAAAAACTGTGAGCTAGCTCACACCAACTCAGTTTAGAGGGAACACTGGTCGATGGCATTCCTTTGTGGTTCCTGTATTTCTCGGGAACTCGGTGGCTTCTCGCTTTCTCCCATGGTGATCGTATCACGCCTTGTTTGGCTTTAGGAAGCACCAGCCCACTTAGCACATCACGCCCGTGCTTCTGAGCGGTTCAGAATTAATCTTCCAGTGTCCTAATTGGCACCTGGCAAATTTTCAAGAACGGGGGACGGCCGGGCTTGTTCCGCCGTGCGATTTCGAGAGGGCTGCATAATGATTAAAACGGGCGGGCCGTTCATCAGAGACAAGGCACGACTTCCCCGCTGCCGTGCCCGGTGTTATTTTATGGAAAACGGAGGACATATGCTCACCTGGTTATAGCTGGCTGCACTCCAAAGGCAATTTGGGGGGTCACGTTATGTCTTCCCATAAAATATATTGCCGGCCTATCGCAAGACAGCAGTGATGCGGCCGTGAAAGCCAACGCCGGTTACATAAACTGCCCATCAAATCGTAGCGGAGAGGTTACTCAGAAGAAAGGTAAGCATTTTACCCGACCCAAGTGTTCCAGGAGAGAGGCACCAGGCTGGTTTTCCGTAGAGGTCTTCTGTCTCCATTTGTACAGAGACAAAAGCAATGTTCCCTCTAAGCTGTGGGGTCTTGTGGGCAAAAATTCTGCTTTGTGAGCTCCTGGCGTTAAAGTGGTGAGCAAATGATTTGGCAACTGCAAAAATTAGTTTGCTCTGGAGCCATCCCTTCCTGAGCCAAGACAAAAGTGTGTGAGCCGGAGGCTAAAAAACTGTGAGCTAGCTCACACTAACTCAGCTTAGAGGGAACGCTGATTGCAAGCCCTGAAACGCATGCATTCTTTCCAAGATTACCGCACATTTCTTTCCCCCACTGTTACGGCCAACATCATCAATATGCCAGCAACGTCATGTGATTGCCAGTTCTCTCCAAAGGTGCCGCCGGACTCCAACTGTGTTCTGTCGCTTCAGACCAACATAGCTACCCCACCTGACTTTATTCAAGTAGATCCCATTTGCATTCAGCTTGCAGTCAAAGGAAGAGCAAGAAGCCTAATCTGAAGAGGGCTTTCCCGATCACAAATGGCCAGCTTGTCCGGCATCACGTGGGTGGGAGTACGAGGACATTGTATCTACAGGACAGACCTGCAGAGACATTTGTCTCCACGGAAGGCCATGTGAAGAGAGGGAGAGGACAAAGGGAGAGAGAGTAGAGAGTTCAGAGGTCAGCTCCCAGGTAAAGACAAAGAGCGGCATCTCATTCAAGGAGAAAACACCTGTGCATACTTAAAGTGATGTAGAGCCCCCAAATGTCCAGGCATGCTGAGTTGCTCATACCAGCAGATTCAAGAGGAAGAAGAAGAAGAGGAGGAGGAGGAGGAGGAGGAGTCTGGATATATACCCCACCCTTCACTTGGAGTCTCAGAGCAGCTTACAATCTCCTTTCCCTTCCTCTCCCCACAAGAGACACCCTGTGAGGTAGGTGGGGCTGAGAGAGCTCTCTCGAGAACTGCTCTTTCCAGAACAGCTCTGAAAGAACTTGCGGCTGCATGTGGAGAAGTGGGGAATCAAACCCAGTTCTCCCAGATTAGAGTCCATGCACTTCGCCACTGCACCAAACTGGCTCTCTGGTGTGCTGAAAAGATCATCCACACTGTTCTACCTATCAGTTTTGCCGATCCTCTGGTCTGATGTGTAGCCAGTTGGTCTCCATGAAAGCCCACATCACAACGGAAGCTTCCCAAAAGCACAGATGCAGACTTGCCAGATCTGACTTCTCTGCCCTGCCCGTGTGTTGCATTGATTCCATATTGAGGTGGATCTGTTTGGAAACAGGAAATTCCCTTCGGCCATGTTCTGCCCACTGGGAATCTCAGCGCCTCCTTGGCAACAGCTCTTTCTGGTTCCTCTGGGCCTCTCGCTTGATCTTCAATTGTAACCAGAAGGTTCTTGATCTGGCTCAGAGCTTCTGATGTCACCCCCTATATCCGAATAAAGGTTTCCCATCACTACAGAGGCATGCATTGCTGCCTCAAGCAGTTTTAAATAACGGCTAAAAACACCATTATTCCTTAAGCAGTTGTGGTCAATACATGGCCCGAACCTGCTTGCACAGTGCTCTGACACCAGGAAGTCTGGAGAATTCAAAATGGTTTGATTAATATAGCTCATGTCCATGTATCTGTATGCCCATGATATAGGGAGGCTGGAGAGAAATGGATCCCTTTTTCTTAGCTTTTTTTGAATTTTGAATGGATCCCTTTTTCTTAGCTAAATTCTTTGTTCAAGTCATAAGAGTTTGGGCACCTTGTGACAAGACATTTTCTCTGTTATAGCGTAGCCTGTCCTCTCTGGCTTGAATTCTTCCCTCCTCCCTTTTATTTTTAGCTAGAAGAGAGTGATGCTACTCAAGACCGGTAGGTAGGTAGGTAGGTAGGTAGGTAGGTAGGTAGGTAGGTAGGAAGGAAGGAAGGAAGGAAGGAAGGAAGGAAGGAAGGAAGGAAGGAAGGAAGGAAGGAAGGAAGGAAGGAATCTCAGACTCAGATAATTCTAAATATTTTGTGCAGACTCCAGTTCCTATTAAGTGTAAATTGTAACTAAATCAGCATGCTGATTCGGGGTTTTCTATAACTTGCCAGTTTGGGGAAATTTAGTGACTGTAGCAGAGTTTGCCCAGTCATAGATGCATGGTACCGAGTGCAGTCAATAAATCTCCCAAGAAGTATATTGCAAAAAAGGGGACCTTGCATTTATTCTAGTAGATCCAGTTCGCATTCAGGTTGAAGTGGAAACGAGAGAGAGAAGCCTAATCGAAGGAGTACTTTCCCTGTCATAAACGGCCAACTTGTCCGGCATCCTGTGCAGGGGAGGATGAGGGCATTGTCTCTACAGGAGAAACCTGCAGAGATGTGTGTCTCCATGGAAGGCCATGTGATGAGAGTGAGAGGACAAAGAGAGAGAGGGAGAGGAGGGGTCAGAGGGCAGCTCCCAGGTTGCCAGATCCAGGTTGGGAAACTCCTGGAGATTTGGAGATGGCGCTTGGGGAGTGCAGGGACCTCAGTGGGGTACAGTGCCATAGAGTCCACCCACCAAAGCATCCCTTTTCTCCCCGGGAACTGATCTCTTTAGCCTGGAGATGACCTGAAATTCCAGGGGATCTCCAGGTCCCACCTGGAGGCTGGCATCCCCCATTTGTGCCCAGGCCTGACACTCTCATCACCACACTGTGTTTAGTACTACCTTCCCTGACTATATTAAGCATCAAAATCCGCCATACACATTAGAACTGAGTGTGAAAACTTAACATGGGCTCCACTATGCCTGCCCGTGGTTTCAGGGCACCTGCCCTGTTAACTTTTGGATTAATGCGCTGAACTAGTGCATAGGCATTCCAAGGATGATGATGATGAAGAAGAAGAAGAAGGGGAGGAGGAGGTTGAGGAGGAGGAGGAAGAAATTGGATTTATACTCCATCCTTCACTACCCGAAGGAGTCTCCTTTCCTTTCCTCTCCCCACAACAGACACCCTGTGAGGGAGGTGGGGCTGAGGGAGCTCTCTCGAGGACTGCTTGTGAGAGAACAGCTTTGAGAGAACTCGTGACTGCATGTGGTGAAGTGGGGGATCAAACCCGGTCCCCCCAGATTAGAGTCCATGCTCCTAACCACTACACAAACTGACTCTCAACAAAGATCCATTCATCGTTTGATAAGCTTGAACCATATAAACAGAATCTGACAGCTAACTAACCTCTGCCTGCCTCTTCCCAAAAGCCATTCATCACTGTATAAATGCTGTGGTGTGAGTTAAATGACAGCTGTTGCGGGAAAGTGGGGGGAGGAATATGTTTTTTTTTCCACAGGAATCAGTGATGGACACAATGAAATGGATTCGTCCCGAAGCCTTGTTTGCAGGCTTAGAGTCGAGTTATTATAAGCATCCTTCTTGCCCCAATGTACTGGCGAAAGGGCACTTCTTCTTCACCCAAAGAGTAATTAATGCGTGGTATTCATTGCCGCAGGAAGTGGTGGCAGCTACAAATATTGACAGCTTCAAGAGCGGGTTGGATAAACATACAGAGCAGACGACCATCAGTGGCTATTAGCCACCAGGTACAGAGGGAACATTCTGTCTGGGGGAAGTGATGCTCTGTATTCTGAGGTGCTTGGGGGGCAACAGTGTGGGAGCTTCTGGAGTTCTGGCCCTGCTGGTGGACCTCTTGATGGCACCTGGGCTTTGGGCACTGGGTGACACAGAATGTGGGACTGGATGGGCCATTGGCCTGATCCAACATGGCTTCTCTTATGTTCTTATGTCTGGGGCAGTGGTGTTTTGTATTCTTGTGCTTGGGGGCCATCAGTAAGAGGGTTTCTGGAGTTCTGGCCCCGCTGGTGGACCTCCTGATGCCACCTGAGTTTTGGCTACTGTGTGACACAGAGTGTTGGACTGGATGGGCCATTGGCCTGATCTAACATGGCTTCTCTAATGTTCTTATGTATGGGGCAGTGATGCTCTGTATTCTGGGGTGCTTGAGGGACAACAGTGTGAAAGCTTCTGGAGTTCTGGCCCCACTGGTGGACCTCTTAATGGCACTTGGGCTTGGGGCACTGTGTGACACAGAGTGTTGGACTGGATGGGCCACTGGCCTGATCCAATATGGCTTTTTTACTTGGATTCATGTATGATCTTGGCTTCTCTTGGCTTCTCTTGTGTTTTCATGTTCACAACCAAGAAATCAGAAGGAGATTGGGACTGGGAAGGGTAGCCTTGACGGAGCTAGAAAAGGTCCTTAAATGTAAGGATGTGTCGCTGGTGGCCAAGACCAAGATCACTCATGACGTGGTGTTCCCCATTAGTACGTATGGGTGTGAAAGTCGGACAATGAAGAAAGTGGACAGGAAGGAAGTCGATTCCTTTGTTGGTGTTGGAGGAGAGTTTCACAGATGCCATGGACTGCCAAAAAGTCAAACAAGGGGTTTCTAGATCAAATCAAGCCTGAACCCTAATTAGAAGCTAAAGTGACTAAACAAAGGCTACAGCTCTTGCTTAAAAACACACAATCAGGGAAATTACAGAGGGATGTTTGCTGGTCAGCTGTAGCTCTTCTCACCTCAATGTGGCCACCTGTGATCCTCAAGAAGGGCATATCCAGGTAGGTGAGTGAAGCAGGAAAGTCTAGAGAAGCTCTTTTGTGGGTGTTGCACAATTCTTTGGATACAACCACCATGGTCAAGCAGACTGTAGTATCACTGACCTTTAAATATTTATTGGATGTTTTAGGGTTATCATATTACTGGCCCAACTGATGGACCTCCTGATGGCACCTGGTTTTTGGCCACTGTGTGAAACAGAGTGTTGGACTGGATGGGCCATCCGCCAGATCCAGTGTGGCTTCTCTTATGTTCATAGAATCACAGTGTTGGAAGGGCCCATATGAGGCCATCTAGTCCAACTCCCTGCTCAATGCAGGATCAGCCGAGAGCCTCCCTGACAAGGGTTTGTCCAGCCGCTGCTTAAAGACTGCCAGGGAGGGGGAGCTCGCCACCTTCCAAGGCAGCTGATTCCACTCTTGCACAACTCTGACTGTAAAATTTTTTCCTAATATCCAGACGGTACCTTCCTGCCCTTAATTTAAACCCATTATTATGACTCCTCTCCTCTGCTGCCAAGAGGAACAGCTCCCTGCCCTCCTCGAAGTGACAGCCCTTCAAATACTGGAAGAGAGCCATCATGTCCATGAAATTGCTGAGCAGTCGGGTGAGAACAGATAAAAGGAAGTACTTCTTCACCCAAAGAGTGGTTAACATATGGAATTCACTGCCACAGGAGGTGGTGGCAGCTACAAGCACGGACAGTTTCAAGAGGGAATTAGATAAACATCTGGAGCAGAAGTCCATCAGTGGCTATTAGCCACAGGGTATAGATGGGAACTCTCAGTCTGGGGCAGGTGATGCACTCTATTCTTGGTGCTGGGGGGGGCAGCGGTGGGAGGGCTTCTAGTGTCCTGGCCCCACTGCTGGACCTCCTGATGGCACCTGGTATTTTTGGCCACTGTATGACAGAGTGTTGGACTAGATGGGCCATTGGCCTGATTCAACATTGGCTTCTCTTATGTTCTCTTATGTTCTCTTATGTCTCCCCTCAACCTCCTCTTCTCCAGACTAAACATTCCTAAGTCCCTCCACCTTTCCTCGTCACTCTCCTCTGCACCTGTTCCATTCTGTCCACATCCTCTTTGAAGAGATGCCTCCAGAACTGCAGACGGTACTCCAGATGTGGCCTGATCAATGCTGTGTACAGTGGGACCATGACATCTTGCAATTTGGATGTTAGGCCTTTGTTGATACAGCCCAAGACTGCATTAGCCTTTTTTTGTCACTGCATCACAGTTCTTATGTTTAAAAAAGAGGACCTATTTCCCTAGTGACCATTGTTCCCTCTAAGCTGAGTCAGGGTGAGCTAGCTCACAGTTTTTTAGCCTCCGGCTCACACATTTTTACCTTCGCTTGGGAAGGATGGCTCCAGAGCAAGCTAATTTATGCAGTAGCCAAATCACTCGCTCACCACTTTAACGCCAGGAGCTCACAGAGTAGAATTTCTGCTCACGAGACTCCGCAGCTTAGAGGGAGCGTTGCTACTGACTACTTCGAACAATTGATCACTATAACAAATCTCATAGAATGCTGCATGTTTTACGAATTGATGTTACCCCCTCTGAGCCAGTTCCAGGGAGAGCGGGTTATAAATTCAATATATATATATATACTAGGAATAAGGCCCGTTGTCGAAATAAATACAACGGGCTCTAGAAAGAGGCTCTGGGAGAGTGCCCCGGCTTTGGGCACTCAGTAACAATTTGCTGTGGCAATCTTAGCAGGGTATAATGACAGAGTCCACCATTTTCTCCAGAGGAACTGATCTTTGCTACCTGAAGAGCAGTAGTAATTTTGAGTGATCTCCAGCCCACTCCCAAGATTGGTAACAGTGGTTCCCCAGGAGGGAGTGGCTGGTTTGGAGGGTGGAGTGTATGGTATTGTACCTGTCTGAGGTCCCACCCCTCCTCAACACTCACCCTCTCCAGGTTCGACCACTCCAATCTCCAGGAATTTCCCAACCTGGAGTTGACAACCCTATCTCCCTCCCAGCCAACCATCAACCTACCTTTAGTTTTCCATCTCCTTCCCCATCCCTCCTAGAGAGCAGTTGTAATTTTGAGTGATCTCCAGCCCCCACCTGGAGATTGGCAACAATGGT
This sequence comes from Gekko gecko, assembly GCA_029375565.1. Taxonomy (NCBI): domain Eukaryota; kingdom Metazoa; phylum Chordata; class Lepidosauria; order Squamata; family Gekkonidae; genus Gekko; species Gekko gecko. The sequence continues at coordinate 12,235,774 of JAPDNY010000003.1, read as the reverse complement.
TCCCTATCAGGGAATGGCTGGATTGGAGGGTGGAGTCTATGGCATCATACCTGTCTGAGGTGCCACCCCTCTTCAAACCTCACTCTCTCCAGGCTCCATCCCTCAAATCTCCAGGAATTGCCCACCTGGAGTTGGCAACCTGATCAGGACTGGGCCCAATGAGTTTTCTCCCAAAGGCCAACATAGGTGTGGAAAGGGCCTTTTACTGACAGAGGAGAAAGGACAGGTGCCAAATCTGATTAGGGAAATACCTGGAGATTTGGGGGAGTGGATCCTGTGGAGGGCAGCATTTGGGGGGTGTGTGGAAGGACTCAGCAGGGTATAATGCCATAGAGTCTACCCTCCAAAGCAACCATTTTCTCCCAGGGAACTGATCTCTGTCATCTGGAGGTCAACTGTAACAGTGGGAGATCTCCAGGTCCCACCTGGAGATTGGCAGCCCTAGGGGAAAGTCAGCCACACAGCGGGGAGTTGAAGAAAATGGTCTGATGGTCGCTGGCCCACCTCATTAGCCAGGCAGCCATGCTGAAGCTAAGCAGGAGAAAGAGCCTTTTTCCATTTATTTTGACAGGAGTTATGCTGAAAGTCCTTTGTTTTTTTACTCACAGAACCAAGCTTGGGTGCCTACCAACAGCCACTGAGGGGACAGTCCCTCACAGTAATCAAGAGAACTGTCTTCCTCAGGAGAGAGAGCTGTCTGCCAGGGGGAGTGGGTGGGGAAGAGGAGCAGACCCAGCACCCGGCCAATGGCATGCGAGTACTCTTGAGTGGCGGCTGATGGGCCAATGGCTGAGGGAGGGCACTTTACAGCCAATGGGAGCGCATAGAATCTTATGAAACCAAAAGATAAATATTATAAGGAGAGATATATTTTAAATCGTACCCCTACCATTTAAGCTACTAACTAGGAATATTCCTAACCTTCCAACCCCAAAAGAGGACATTTTCATCAGTTGTTTTTTTAAAAAGCCCCAAAGAGGATGGATACCAAAAAAAAAGAGGGTGTGTTCTCTTTAAAAAAGGACATCTGGTAACCCTAGATTTTGGTCCTGATTCAGAAAAATCTTCCTCTGCATTTGATTTTTTTTTTCTTCCTCTGCATTTGATATTCCTGTTAAAAAGAACAGAAAAATGTGCTCCTGCTAAACATAACATCTCCCAGACGGCACCAAGATGGAAGTAAGGACAAGTACATCACATTTCCAGGATCATATAACCTGGCTTGACCCATAAAACATTTCAATGAACGTTTTAAAATGTCAGACCATTTGTTTAAGGCCCATTTTGACGCATCACAGTGAACACTGTAGACTTCCAGAGTCCGGAGATGGCAACCTGGGCCATAAATTCTGTTTTATACTCAAGCAGTACATCCCATAATGGTCCTTACAATATTTTTAGACGAGGATTTAGGTGGTATTAACCTCCAAGGTCCTTTCCCCCTACGGCCAGTGAGTCAGCATGAGGAAATGAAAGAGTCTCCTTGGTGATTTAGCATGGACGTAAATCTCTTTGCTTTGGGGGTCATGGGAGGAAGGAGGTGAATGCAACTTTATTGCGATGAAGAATTGCTGTACCTATTATGGGAATAAAATGCTGTCGATGTTAGGTTCATTAAACTAATGATGTTAAAAGGATATAAAGTAGAACTCCCATTTTCTGAAATTGTTGAGACTTAATATAGAACTTCAAAGAATCAAGAGTTCAGATAACCGGCACCCCCATCCTACACCACCATTTCGTGGCAGTGGTCCAAGCACAAGTGTGGGCTGCAAGCTTATGCTACCTTAAAGACCAACAAGATTTCCAGGGTTAGGGATGGGCACAAACCAAACCACAAAGCAAAATTCATCTGCTGTTTTTTGGACTTTTGGCAAATCCCTTTTAAAGGGGCTGCGGTCCCTTTCAACAAGGTTTTCAGGGCCATGAACCACAAACCAGTTCAGTTTGCGAAGGAACCTCCCAGTTTGATTTGGTTCATGGTTTGGTTCGTGCTTCAGCCACAGCGCGAACTGCATTTCCCCGGTTCGTGCCCATCCCTATCCAGGCTTTTTGAGAGTTAAAACTTATCCCTGGAAATCTTGTTAGTCTTCAAGGTGCTACCAGACTCAAATCTAGCTCTTCTACCAACATGGCTACTCTGTTGGTATCTACAGTGGTATCTCTGTTGGTATCTACAGTGAACTAGACCATGCAGTTAGTAAGAGAGGGGCTGCGGCTCATTGGTAGAGCTTCTGCTTGGCATGCAAAAGGTCCCAGGTTCAGTTTCTGGCATCTCCAGTTAAAAGGATCAGAGAATAAGTGATGTGAAAGACCTCTACTTGAGACCCTGGAGAGTCATTGCCAGTCTAAGAAGAAAATATTGACCTTGATGGACCAATGGTCAGATTCAGTATAAGGCAAATTCATGTGTCCATGTGCTCAGTCCAATATGGGTTACCCTACAGTTAGGCCCTAACCAACTTGGCTCTGCCAAAAATGAATTGGGACTGATGTTCTTTGCATAGTATATGCTACAAAACTTTCTGTATTGTGTGCATCATGAGAAATCAACCAACAAAACCCAAACTAATCTAAGGCAGAACGAAATGCTATGTTTGAGGTATGGATGCCAGCCTCCAGGTGGGACCTGGGGATCCCCTGGCATTACAGCTCATCTCCAGACTACAGAGATCAGTTCCCATGGAGGTAATGGCTGCCTGGGTAGTCCCACTGCTGCACTGAGATCCCAGGGCTCCCCAAACTCCAGCCCCAAATCTCCAGGAGTGTCCCAACCTGGATCTGGCAACCCTACCCCCCAAACCCTCACCAGTGGCCGGGTAGGACACACCTGGCAACCCTAGCTTGAGGCCAGGCTGCCAATGAAAATGGCAGCCCCATTTTCTGAGTTCTGACTCCCTTCTCCCTGTACATTTACATATAATTACTCACAATGTTTACTGGGTTTCCTTCCCTTATCTGCCGCAGCCATTTATTGCAATGGAGAACATACAGTGATGACATCAGAAATGGGCCGATGTGTCTGAATGCTACCCGTCGGGTTGCCAGCTCTGGACTGGGAAATACTTGGAGGTTTGGGGGTGGAGCCTCGGGAGGGTGGGGCTTTGGGAAGGGAAGGACCTCAGTAGGCTACAATGCCACAGAGTCCACCTTCCAAAGCAACCATTTGCTCCAGTGGAGCTGACCTCTGTTGTCTGGGGATCAGTTGTAATAGCAGGAGATCTCCAGTCGTCATCCCCCCGGAGGATGGCAACCCTGGTTATCCAGGGTGACTGTTTTTGGCAGCAGCTAAAGAAGAACACGTTAGTCAGTCCTTGGCTAATTCCATTAAAAGCAATGGAGTGGGATTGACTTGTGCCTGATTCAGGTCCCCTTCCATGCTCCCTCTAAGCCGTGGAGTCTTGTGACCTACCGGCATGAAAGTCATGAGCAAGTGATTTGGCTGCTGCCTAAATTAGTTTGCTCTTGGAGCCAGCCTTCCTGACCTAGGACAAAAATGCGTGAGCCGGAGGCTGAAAAACTGTGAGCCAGCTCACACTAAGTCAGCTCGGAGGGAACACGGGTTCCCCTTCACTGTAATGTAATATATTCACACTTACCTTTTGCTGGGTTGCTTCGAACAGGGGTTCCTCAGGCCTTTTGGAATTCCAACCCAATGTGCTGGGTGCAGCCACAAAAATGGCTGCTGCGGGAGGCGGAGCAAAACGGCCGCCGCAGCTTCCCTTCGGTCACACAGTGAAGACCCTTGTGCCGCTGTGGCAGCTGCTGCCAAAGCAACATTTTTTTAAAAAATCAGCACTGCCAATCAAATCTCCAGTAGCCAATCAGAAGCCTTGGTGGGGGAAAGCCCCATTTAGCCCCGCCCATGTTCTAAAAGCACTTGGCGGGTGCCAGGAAATGTGTCAGTGGTAGGGTTGCCAACTCCCGGAGATTTGGGGGTAGAGGCCTGGAAGGGCGGGGTTTGGGAAGGGAGGGATCTCAGAGGGATATCATGCTGTACAGTCCGCAGCACTTATTTTCTCCAGGGGAACTCAGCTCAGTCACCTGGAGATCAGTTGTACTTTCAGGAGGCCTCTGGGCCCAACCTGGAGGTTGGCAGCCCTACAGAAAACAGATGGAGTTCTGGGAGCTACGTCACCCAGAAAGCCTCCTGGATGGGCTATACCACCAGGACAAGGAACTGGGGAGGACAGAGAGCTGCAGCCTTTTACAATACCGGTTAAAATTTATATGGGAGACCACCAAGAAGTCCAGGGTCACTATGCAGAGGCAGGCAATGGGAGGTCACCTCTGCTCATCTCGTGCCTCGATAATCCAGCAGGGCTGCGACTTGAGAGTACTTTCCCGCCACCAATCTCCAAAGAAGCGGACAACTGGTTATGAGGTAGTAACACTTTGCATAGTCAGGTCTCTGCTCAGTCAGATTGGGGCCTTGGGCCAAGCTTCTTCTTTTAGCCTCATGGGCTAAAGCTTCAGAAAGGGAGCTAACAGAGCTCAAGTTCTCAGGGATGGAATGGGATAGATTATATGAGGACCACAAAGCAGTTTGCGCATTAGAGGCTGCTGCAGGAACATTAGCCAATCGAACAAATCCAGCTCCCCAAAGGCAATAAGGTGTTTATACTGTTCCACAGTGCATAATTCAGTCTGTGTAAATGTATCTGAAAACAAGATCAAAACCCTTCCAAATGATATAGTGGGCGAAAGTCAAAAGCAGTATAAAACTGAATATATTCATAACGTCGTGCTAAGTAGAAGGAAGGACTCTAATGCATGTATACAAGTGCATGTCCTGAGCTCACGTTTTAATCATCACCATTAAGAAGTGTGGCAGCTGATCTTTAAGAAACCAGTTAACAAAAATGTGCAAAATCATGACAGCAACAGAGAAAGGCAAACTCAATCAACGTTGTTTACAAAAGACTATCGGCTTTTCTGCAGTCTCATTTTCCTTGCAAATTCCTGTTCCGAGGGGGGAGGATTGCGCTGTTCCACATATGCTTTGCTCCCTCTAGTGGTCGATTCGATATTACATTGGATTACATCCAGCATAAAAACCTGCAGTTTAAATCTGCAGGGAGATATGCTGGACATAACCCAATGTAATATCGAATTGACCACTAGAGGGAGTAAAATGTGCAGAACAGAAAATGCCCCCCCCAAAGAAATAGGAAGTAGAAACAAAGAAAATGAGAATGTGGGAAAGCCCTATATCTATTTAATAAAACAGAAGCCCAGTGGCACATTAAAGGCAATGGTCTGCTTAAGTAATATACAACATTTTAAAAAGAAACAGGTCCATAGAATCCAGCATAAAAAAGAAAGCACTAAATCAAACCTAACTGAAATAAGCAACTTTTTTTTCATCAGGCACAGTAACTGTAGTAAGGACTGTACCAAGTGAACTTCCTAAGACAAGCCATTCCGTAACTGTGGAACACCCTTCGGGAGAAAATAACAGCTACCCTCTTCTTCGTTTGTGTCAAAGGACCAAAAGTTTTAAAAACTCTGAATAAAATTGCAAATTGTGATATGACGTGTCACATAGAAACCAATTATGCTGCAAATTATCCCTGATTTGAATAATCTAGAATAACAAAACAGGAGGAGGAGGAGGAGGAGGAGGAAGAGGAAGAGGAAGAGGAAGAGGAAGAAGAAGAAGAAGAAGAAGAAGAAGAAGAAGAAGAAGAAGAAGAAGAAGAAGAAGAAGAAGAAGAAGAAGAAGAAGAAGATCACGAAGAAGAAGACGAAGAAGAAGCAGACGAAGAAGAAGAGTTGGATTTATACCCTGCCCTTCAACTAGACAGTCTCGAGGTAGGTGGGCTGACAATCACCTTCCCTTCCCCTCCCCACAACAGACTACCCTGTGAAGTAGGTGGGCCGTGAGAGAACTGTGACTGACCCAAGGTCACCCAGCTGGCTTTGTGTAGAGGAGTGGGGAATCAAACCTGGTTCTCCCAGATTAGTGTCTGCCACTCTTAACCACTACACCAAACTGCCTAGCTTGTCCAGTATCCCGTCTTCCATCCGGAGTCGCTTGTCCAGTTTTTAAGAATCCTAGTAACTGGCAGGACAAGTGATTTGAAGAAATTCAAGGGAGAAGAAGAAAAGAAACGTACATTATCATACAGTAACCGTGTTGAAATATCATTTCAAACTCAAAAGCAGATTAGAATCAACAGTAAGTGGATTGAATTATGGGAAGGCAGACTGCTCTGTGCTGATTTTAAGACCCTCTGACAAGAGGCGCTGAACAATTTGAGTTATATCTGGGCTCATCTCTCTTGAACACATCCCGTTATTGAAACGGGGGTCAGGTTTTATTTTCCAAGTTCACGCAGCTGCCTTCTGAACAATACAGACACGAAGCTGCTCTTTAAAGCATACGTAGATATATATTTTCTTGCTGCATCGTTCTGGGTGAATGAAATACGACACGGTATCATTTCCGCTACACACAGGTCACCCTCGGTGAAGCAAGGTGATCAATCTCAGCCTATAAACTAAGGCTGCTGAAATTTTGGACTGAGTTTTTTACCTTTGTCCCTTCTGTACCTCTTCATTCTGTTTACACTCTAATTCAGGGGTCTCCAACGTGGTTCTTGTGGGCACCATGGTACCCGCTGACTAGGGTTGCCAGATCTAGGTTGGGAAATTCCTGGATATTTGGGGATGGAGCCCGGAGAGGACAGGGATCTCAATGGGGCACAATGCCACAGAGTCTGCCCTCCAAAGCAGCCATTTTCTGCAGGGGAACTGCCGTAGTCCGGAGATGAGCTGTAATTCCGGGGGATCCACAGGTCCCACCTGGAGGCTGGCATCCCTGTCCCATTTCCAGAAGAAGGTCCATGCTCTTCATCATGTCTCCGTATGCCCTCAGGAAAAAAGGGTTTGCTTCTGCTCCCCTGACTGACTTGGGGCCCACGTGCCAGAGAACTGTGAGAGCAATTCCTTCGTCCAACAGGGCAAGTCAAATGGCTTCTCTGTTCTCCAAACATGTCCCCAATTCTGATTGATTTAAAGAAAATTAAGAAGGGAAATAAGAAGCCCACCAGAGTTCTTTCATCCAAGAGAAGGGTCTAGTGTTCCTTTCAGCCCTAGGGTTGCCAAGCTCCAGCTGGGGCCTGGAGATCTTCTCCTATTACAATTGATCTTCAGATGACAGAAATCATTTCCCCTGGAGGAAATGGCTGCTTTGGAGGATGGACTGTATGGCATTGTAGCCAGCTGAGGTCCCTGTACTACCCAAACCCCCCTCCACAGGCTCTATCCCTCAAATCTCCAGGTATTTCCCACCCAGAGCAGGCCACCTTAGCCATCCTCTTCATAAAATGTAAGCATTCTCTCACTGCAGTTTCAAGCTAAGCATGGGGTTAAAAGGACATAAGTACATAAGAGATGCCATGTTGGATCAGGCCAGTGGCCTATCCAGTCCAACACTCTGTGTCACACAGTGGCTAAAACCCAGGGGCCATCAGGAGGTCCACCAGTGGGGGCCAGGACTCCAGAAGCCCTCCCACTGTTGCCCCCCACAGCACCAAGAATACAGAGCATCACTGCCCCAGACATAAGAACACAAAGAGATGCATGTTCATAGCCTGGAGAACTACTACAAGATAATGACTCAGCCCTACTCTTCCATGTTAGATATAAATTACCTGCCTACCATTTTTCTGCTCACCTTGACACAGAGAGTACTCCATCTTTCTGTGCTATACCTCTGAGGACGCCAGTCACAGCTACTGGCGAAACGTCAGGTCCTCCAATGCCAAGAACACGGCCACACAACCCGGAAAATATATAGCGACTAAAGACAGTGAGAGGTTGGGACTTTGGTCGTTGACACAAGCAGTGAGTTTATGAGCAGCAGTAAACAACCAGCCCCATAATATTTTTTTTTAGTAACATTTTTATCGCTAACTAAAATCATCAGAAGGCACTTTATGAAATTGTTCAAATGAAGTCCTTGAGAAGCCCAAAAGAATAATTTCTACACACAAATTTATGACGCAGTCAGACCTGTGTTTCCCTGCTGGAAAGGTTACCGATTATGGGGTCCTTTATTTCATTCGATCAGGTGCAGCCAATGATGAATAAGATTATCTAAAATTCTGAATGTTTAGTTTATCGCAGTATATGCCGCATGCTGGCGGAATAACAGGGAGGAAACCTTTGGCAATATATTTTCAAATATTAATTGATGTCTCCTGAAATCATTTTGGAATATGAGTTTGGAGTAATGAAAATTTACAAAGCCTGCTAGAGGAAAATGTTGCCAATGGAAACTGAAGCAAGTATACTCAGTTTGTCTGTGAAACCAATGATCCCGAAAACCTGTCGTTAACAGACTTGCTCGGGATATGGCTGAGGGTGATATGATCGAGGTTTATAAGATTATGCATGGGATAGAGCAGGTTGAGAAAGAAGTACTTTTCTCCCTTTGTCCCAATACAAGAACTCGTGGGCACTCAATGAAATTGCTGAGCTATTGGATTAGAACGGATAAAAGGAAGTCCTTCTTCACCCAAAGAGTGATGAACACATGGAATTCACTGCCACAGCAGGGGACGGTGGCTACAAGCATGGCTACAAGCATGGACGGCTTCAAGAGGAAATTAGATAAACATATGGAGCAGAAGTCCATCAGTGGCTATTAGCCACAAGCCATAGATAGGAACTCTCAGTCTGGGGCAAAGTGATGCTCTGTATTCTTGATATTGGGGAGGGGGGACAGTGGGAGGGCTTCTAGTGTCCTAGCCCCATTGCTGGACCTCTTGATGGCACCTGGCATTTTTGGCCATGGCGTGGCAGAGTGTTGGACTGGATGGACCATTGGCCTGATCCAACATTGGCTTCTCTTATGTAGAAGAAGAAGAAGAAGAAGAAGAAGGAGAAGAAGAGGAGGAGGAGGAGGAGGAGGAGGAGATTGGATTTATACCCCATCCTTCACTACCCAAAGAAGTCTCAGAGCGGCTTACAATCTCCTTTCCCTTCCCCTCCCCACAACAGACACCCTGTGAGGTAGGCGAGGCTGAGAGAGCTCTTTTGAGGATTGCCCTTGAGAGCCCAGCTCTGAAAGAACTCATGACTGACCCAAGGCCACACCAGCAGCTGCGTGTGGAGGAGTGGGGAATCGAACCCAGTTCTCCCAGATTAGAGTCCGCACTCTTAACCACTGCACCAAACTGAAATAGACCTGAGTGAAAAATCCTTGCTGGCTGTGATCTTGTAGGAACGTACTGGAGTGGATCGAGGAGGAGGACTGGGAGGAAAAGGAAGGGGCCAAAGCAGTGGAATGGAATGTTGTCAAGAAGCCAGCTCAGTTGTGTCCCTTTGTGGTTTCATATTCGATCGCCGATATACTGAAATGTAGCGGCTTAGTCTAATGGGGGAACGCCATTTGCACCATCATGGTACCCGAGGTATTTGCTCCCAGATGCTGGCGCCGTGCCCGTGGTCGAGGTCCGTCTTTCTAGTGAGAGCCCCCCGCTGTGTTGATTGCCGTCGAGAGCGCTCCCAGGAACAGTTCCTCTCGCAAACGTTCTGAATATCTAATGGTCCGGAGTGGCTCAGAAGCATCTTGCTTTAAATAGAGCCAGATTCCTTCTGACTCATTTCCATTAATTATACATCTCCTAGCTGGCCAGACTTCTCAAAGTCTTTAGAGGGAAGTGGTATGTCCCGCTGTAGGTAAGCTGTGGTTTTATGGGTTGGTTTTTAAGAACGTAAGAGAAGCCCGTGTTGGATCAGGCCAATGGCCCATCCAATCCAACACTCTGTCACACAGTGGCCAAAAATACCAGGGCCCATCAGGACCTGGCCCCACTGCTGGACCTCCTGATGGCACCTGGTATATTTTGGCCGCTGTGTGACAGAGTGTTGGACTAGATGGGCCATTGGCCTGATTCAACATTGGCTTCTCTTACGTTCTTAGGAAGGTCCACCAGTGGGGCCAGGTCACCAGAAGCCCTCCCACTGTTGCCCCCCACCAGGGCACCCATTCTGGAGCCCACTGTATTTAACAAGACCTGTAAAACCCCCATGTCATTTGGATTATTAAATCTTTCTCGTTCCCCTCAGAATTGCACAGATGTGTCACCAAATAATGTGTGTGTGTGTGTGTGTGTTTGTGTAGAGTGCAATCAACTCACAACCAGCCTATGGCTACCATGTAGGGGTTTTGAGGGAAGAGTCGTTCAGAGGCGGTTTGCCCTTGCCTGCCTCTGCGTTGCAACCCTGGACTTCCTTGGTGGTCTCCCAGCCAAGTACTAACCAGGGCTGACCCTGCTTGGCTTCTGAGAACTAATGAGGGTCCTTTCCACACTTGGGTCTCATCTCTGGTTTTATCAGAGTTCAACTCGGGACACGGTGGCTGAGTTCAGACTGGCAGTTTGCAGCGGGAGCCAGTCATGGCAAAAAAGCCCTGGAATAAACTGTTCCGGGCTTTCCCGGTCACACTGCACCGACTGATGCGGGAACATACTGGGAGGAGGCGCACGGGAGCATTCAGACTGCTGGCCTGGAGGCGCGGCTGTAAACGGCTTTTCCTCTAAGTGTGTTTGGACGCATGGGCGCATATGCTCTCCCAAGACCAGCACCAAGAGCCCCTCCCTCCATGGAGCAAGCACTTCCATTAAACTTCTGACTCCACTCATTTTACATCACTCTTTCCACCCCCTTGGCTTATTTTGGTTCCTTTTTAGCTGAGGGAGAAGAACAGGAAAAATATCTATATGCATCACCGCAGAATGGCCAAACGCCAAAACTTCAGGATATCTAATACTGGCTCCCTTAGCTGGGAGGGGACGTATTTAAAACATGAGTGCCTGCGAGAGCAGAAGTTAAACTTGGTATGCTTAAAACAGGGATCATAAATTTTTATAAACACTTTTGCCACCCGATTGCTGTTTGCTAAGGGGGGGGGACATACTACAGACCGGACATTAATGATCCTTACTATGAAATGAATTCTAAATTTATCGTCGCAACAAATGGGCCTGTGCTTAGGTTATATCGCTCATTAACTGGGCCCACTGCTCACCAGAGACGGTTTCTAGCAAACAACAGTAAAAAGCACATATTTATTAACTGTAACAGGGTGGAGGAGGCTGAGCATGGTTAAAAATGGAGGTGGAAAAGATGGCACAGAGTTAGCGCCTTCTGTGGTAGAATAAAGTTCCTCCTGATACAGCCAGGATTGCCAGTGGGAGAGCCCCTGGCCCCAGCTGGTGTTTCTCCCACTACTGTGAGCAGCAGCAAGAGAAAAATAAAGTGAGGAAAATTGTGGTTGGCCATTGGAGTGATAGCACTTCCGGGCAAACCAGAAGTGACATCATGCCTCTTTAGGAACTGGCCAAAACTCTGTGATAAAAACAGAATTTTGGCTATTCTTAGAGAGGACTCACATAACTTCCAGGTTTCCACCAGAAGTGATGTCAGTCACATCTAGGAATCACCAATAACTCCATGGTTTTACCATAGAATGGTGGTCAGTTCCTAGAGAGGCATGGAGTTTTGGGTTTTCCTGGAAGTGAGATCGTGCCATTGGCCACCGGCCAGCCTTCAATGTCCTTGCCCCCCAGTCTTGTCCTAGTTGCCGGGCCAGGCCTAGCAACCCTAGATACAGCTCTTTTCAATGGCATGTAGGAATTCCAGCTGCAAGCCCAAACACATTTACTAAGGAGTAATCTTATGAAACTGAATGAGAGTTACCGCCGAGTAAACATGTGTAAGGTTGAAATGCATCTCTTTTTAAGTGCAGTTAGCTTCAGGCTGGTCTCCCAGTCTGCTTCCCTCTATTTTCCAGTTTTGTGACTCTGAACCTACTGATTTGGACGTGTTAGGCTGATATCAGTGCATTTACATTCAACTAAATATACTTCTGTTGGGCTATGGTGGCTCAAGTGGTTAAGATGCTGAATTGCCGACCAGAAGGTCAGTAGTTTAGCAGTTCGAGACCTGAGTGCCGCATGATGGAGTGAGCTCCTGTCTCTGGCTCCAGCTCCTGCCAATTTAGCAGTTTGAAAGCAAGAAATTGCAGGTGGATGAATAGGTACTGCTTCGGTGGGAAGGTAACAGCGTTCCGTGTGCCTCAGCATCTAGTCATGCCAGCCACATGACCACAGAAACATCTTTGGACAGCGCTGGCTCTTCAGCTCGGAAACGGAGATGAGCGCTGCACCTCTAGAGTTGGATTCGACTGGCTTTCGAGCAAGGGAGACCTTTACCTTTACCTAAATATACTTCTATCAAGATATAAAAGCTTAGAGAATGCAGATATGGGCAAAGGGATCTTTGCTAGGCCAATGACACCATGAAATAGCTGCAAAATGAAAGTTAAAAATGGTCTTCTCTTTCGACTGCAGATATTTGGGAAATATTCTTGGGTAAATGCTTCATTTTAAATACAAGGATTATATTAATGTCTCCTATTTGATTTAATTCCCACTGTCAGTCTCAGACCAAGGAAACAAGGCACAGCCAGAAGTTTGATAATACTGAGTTGGGGGACCCTATTGCCCCCCTTTCATCTCCAAAGCCCCAGTGTTCTCAGAAGCACAGGTTCTTCTGGAAAACTCCCACAATGATATAGAAAGTAAAGTGCTTCCCTCCTGCCCCTAGTTCTGGCTCAAGCCTCCTTCCTTTGAAGACTTTCGGGTTGCCAGCCCCCCCGGTGGAGGCAGGGGTCCCCTGCTGCAAGGCCCCACCACCCCACCACCAATCAGCTGGATGGAGGGGGAATTACCCTGAAAAAGAGGGAGGCCCAGCCAATGGGCAGCAACATGTCTACGTCACTGCCCATGTGACCCGGAAGTGATGTCATCGCATTGGGGTTACACTCTGGTATTTGGGCAAAAACTCTATGGTAGAAGTCAAATTTACCATAGAGTTTTTGCCCAAAGACCAGAGCCGTCGCCTGACATCCTTAATGTGATGACGTCACTTCTGGGTCACATGAGCAGTGATGTAGACATGTTGTTACACGTCAGATGGGCCTCCCTACTACTCCTGGTCAGTCCCCCCCGAATCCCCACGAGTTGCCAGGAGGGACCTGGCAACCCTAGAAGACTTATATGGATAAAGTTAAGGATGCAAAAGAAGAATTGTTTGCAGAACCAAAATATTAATTCGATCAACTTTTTTCCATATCTCATCTCATTGTCAGATTGTTTATTACTTTCACCTTTAATGGTGCCATTTATTAAGCTTTTTCTTCTCTCGGAACAATTCCCCCCCCCCAAATGAATTACTCGAACAGAATTTGAAGGAAGATATTCAGACAACTTGAACAATGATTAGCAAACAGTGGTTGTGATCTTGAGCATAATTACGCTGCCAAGGGGATTTCAAGAGTCTCTTTATAAGGCTGCAACCAAAACTCCAGGAAAGCTCTAATGTACTTAGGCAAATTGTTTGTACAGAGAAGCGCAGTTGTTAACTTCTCAGTTTACAACTACCAAATCACATCAAGGTGTTCCTAGAGGACCAAGCTACACATTGCATGACCGCCCGGGAGATGGGGACTTACGATCAGACACCAGCCGTGAGTTCCCTGCGGGAGGCCTGTGCAGGGCTGGATGATGCATTCACCTTCTGGTGACCTCGTCTCATAGGAGGCAGTTTTGCAGCACATTCATTCAACCACCCACCAGCCATGGATCACTGGAGGGCCCTCCCTTTATTTATTTATTTATTTTATTGGATTTATAACTCGCTCTCCTGGAACTGGCTCAGAGCAGGTAACATCAATTTATGAAACACATGGCATTCTAAGACATTAAGAAATACAATAAACACACTCGAGATTATAATAATTACAATAAATACAAGAAGAGTCATAAAATACATCCACCGTACATCTAAAAGATGGCATAAAATCCTATGGAGGGGCAGTATATGAGAAGGAAAGGGGAAAGAGGAGAAGGAGGGGAGACCAATCGTAGATGAAACCTGTCAGGAAGGAGCCCATCGCCGTCCTCGACCATAAGCCCAGTGGAACAACTCTGTTTTGCAGGCCTTGCAGAACTGTAACAAGCCCCGCAAGACCCTGATCTCTCCCGGAAGAGCAGGGCTTTGTTTGTAGAAAAAGCCCAGCAGGAACTCATTAGCATAATAGGCCACACCCAACAGCAGAAATGCATTAGCATATTAGGCCACACCCCCTGACAGCACAGTTCATTGGCATATTAGGCCATACCCCCATGTTACCAGAAGTGTGGTCATTCAGCCGCACCCACCTTTTGCTTCTTATTCTGTTTACCTTGTTTGTTGTCAAAACCCCAGGGCTTTCTTTGCAGCAGGAACTCCTTTGCATGTTAGGACACACACCCCTAATGTGGCCAATCCTAATGAGTTTCTGCCGTTGGGTGTGGTCTGTTATGCTAATGAGTTCCTGCTGGGCGTGGCCAACTCAGGAGCCCGCCAGAACTCCGTTTCTGTGCGTTCCTGCCCAAAAATAGCCCTGCGGAAGAGTGTTCCACCAGGCTGGAGCCCAGACCAAAAAGGCCATGGCTCTGGTTGAGGATAACTGGATGCTCTTTGGAACAGGGACCAACAGCAGATTTTTATCACTACTGCATAATGCTCTTGGGGCGGGGGGGGGGGCATACCAGGAAAGGCAGTCCCGAAGGTATGCCGCTAGCACTGGCCTGCCTCCTCACGCTTCATTCAGACCCTGCCTTTCTCCCTCATAGGTTCCCAAAGCGGCTTACGTTGTTCACCTCTCCTCCATTTTCACCATGTTTCTGTGAGGCTGAGAGCCTGGCCCAGTGTTAAGTATGAGACTCAACAAAGGATTCAGCTTCAAGTGATTTCAGCTTTATTAAACAGCAACTGTAAGTCAGGAACACACGACAACAAGGGGAGCACAGCGCCTTCTTTTAAACTCTCCCGGGCTGTCAAAGCCACACCCATTGTCAGATAAGAACCAATAACAATGCAGGGATAAAGGCCAATCAGGACCGTTCCCTCTCTGATACATTCTCACATAGTGATTGGGTATTTACACAGGTTTCGCAGAAACCGACCAATAGCAATGCGACATCTGAGGAGCCACATTCCGACTCAAGCTCAACATGTGAAAAGACAGCAGCGATTCACATTCAATACATAACACCCAGGTTGCTCAGTGAGCTTCCATGCCAGAGTGGGGATTGCAGCATGGGTCTCCCAGATCTTAGTCCGACACTCTAAGCACTACCCCACACTGAGCACATACGGTCCATACATGGGGACTTCTTATCGGTGCCAGCTTTGTTACGGAGCCTGGCCACTTCTGATGGAATCTAGTCAAATGCCTAGCACCTCGGTCCTAAGTCGAGTTACACCCTTCCAGGTCCCTTGACTTTTGATGGAAGGGTGTAGCTTCAGGTTGCCAACCTGCAGGTGGGGCCTGGAGAACTCCCAGAATTGCAACTGATCTCCAGACAACCGAGATCAGGTCCCCTGGAGAAAATGGCTGTTTTGGAGGGTGGACTGTACGGCATCCCTTTGTGTCTCCAGTGGAAAGGATCTGGTAGCTGGTAGTATGAAAACATCGACATAAGACCCTGAGTAGACAATACTGACACCGATGGGCCAGTGGTCTGATTCAATGTAAGGCAGTTTCACGTGTGTTCATTATGCCGGAGGAGTTTAAAGGTGCAGCACCAACCGTCTAAAGAAAATAATTCGGTTTATTAAAGAAGAAATAAACTCTGATAGAACAGAGGAGAGGAAGAGAGGCTTAACTAACTGATTAACTGCTGTGAGAGACAGGAACGAAGGGGGAGGGCTCAGTTGGAGCAGGAAGTCTCCAAAGAGCCAATCAGGAGACAGGAAGGATGTAATTTGAAATTATGGGAAGTCCCTAATCTAGGTATGCTAACTAGCAGTTCTTCAGCTGCCCCCCATATAGGCTGTTCTTCTGATCTTCTTCAAGTAGGTGCACCATAGACCTTGTCTCTTTCAACACATTGTACCCCATTTAGGTCCACTCTCTACATCGGACAAACAGGTCAGTCCCTATTGCAGAAGAATAACTGGACAGAAATCCAACATTAAAAACCTCAGCGCTCAGAAAACAGTGGAGGAGCGTTTTAATCTTCCACGTCATTCCACTGCTGACCCAGCAGTGGCAGTCCGAAAACAAAGAAAACTTCAAGGGGAGATTACAATGCAAAACTGCTGAATTTAAGTTCATTCTTGGGTTGCTAGAACCCCCCCCAGTGGAGGCGATGGTCTCCCACCGCCAGGCCCTGCCCCCAGATGTTGATTAACTGGCCAGGAGAAAGAGAAAGGCCAAGGCCTTGTTGCTGACATCACACAGGAAATGACATCATCACACCAGCAAAGTCTGGGCGATGCTCGGGTATTTGGGCAGAAACTCTATGGTAGAAGCTGGTCTTTACCATAGAGTTTTTGCCCAAATACCAGAGCGTCACCCGGATGTCGCAGTGTGATGGGGTCACTTCTTATGCAACACTGGGGATGAGGCCTGGGCCTTTCTCTTTCACCTGATACACCCCCCTCCTATCCCCCACCGGTTGCCAGAAGGGACCTGGCAACCATAGCTCATTCACAAGTTCAGAACAATGGATCCCCCAGGGCTGAATAGGGACACAGGATTCTTGTCTCACTACAGATGCTCATTTTCTGCCCTTCAAGCCTTTCCCCTCTGTTCTAATCAAGCTGATTGCTATGCGCATTGGACCTCTTCATCCTGAGTCCCTTCTTTGCAACACCCTGCCCATCTTGTGACTGGGATATAAGGACTCAGGGCAGGCCCATAGCCAGGATTTTGTGGCTTGTGGGGCATTTTTTTTTCTGTGGTGGCTGAAGTTATCGGTGCAGAAAGAAAAGCCGTTTAGCCAAGAGAAAGCTGTTCCCAGGATAGATCTCTAAATTGTGAGTGGTCAACCACTTGAGATGATAGTTCTCAGCTGCTGCAAGTTAATCACTTTCACCAGCCTAAGCCACATAACAAGTCAGCAGGTGGGGATGATGACTTCTATAGTCAAGGAAGCTACCACTGAGGCAGAAACACTACCTTAAAGGAGATCACTTTCTTGACACAGCGTTAGAAGGGGTCCTAGAGGTCACCTACTCCAACCCCCTTGCTCAGTGCAGGAATTAGTCAACTACAGCACCACATCCTGCTTAAAGGACCACATGCCTTTTAAAAAATGTTTTAAAATGATAGGGGGGGAATCATTTACAGGAGAAATTCTTGTGGGACTGTGGCATTAAGAAAGGGGCAGAGCCCCCCCAAGCCCCACCATAGCTATGGCCTGACTCAGGGATCTCCATTCCAACTCGTATCTGACAAAGGGAGTTTTAGACCCTCAAAAGCTCATACCCTGAAAATCTGGTTGATCTCTAAGGTGCCAGTAAAGGGTAAAGGTTTCCCTTCTTGAAAGCCAGTCGAATCCGACTCTAGGGTTGCGGTGCTCATCTCCATTTCAAAGCCGAAGAGCCAGCGCTGTCCAAAGACATTTCCATGGTCATGTGGCCAGCATGACTAAACACCGAGAGCACACGGAACGCTGTTACCTTCCCACCAAAGCGGTACCTATTTATCTACTTGCAATTTCTTGCTTTCGAATAGCTAGGTTGGCAGGAGCTGGAACCAGAGACGGGAGCTCACTCCGTCATGTGGCACTCATGGGTCTCGAACTGCTGAACTACCGACCTTCCGGTCTGCAGCTCAGCGTCTTAACCACTTGAGCCTCCGCAGCTCTATCCCATGCATAATTTTGTGACCTTCTCTCATGTCACCTTCTCAGTCATCGTTTCTCCAAGCTAAAGAGCCCTAACCTCATGAAAAACTTCCGCCATTCAGATGAGATCTGGGATTTCATGAGCTGTTTTGGAACCCAGTTTTGGCTGAAGGGCAGAATAAACCACAGTAAACAAATCTTGGCGTTCCGGATGTATCTGAATCAGGTCATACAACTTGGTCAGCGGGGAAGACAAAATTAAAGGGCTTCACTTAACATAGTATGGACCGTCCTACAAAATCACCTGCCGTGCTGACCTCTTTGGTTTCTGATCACAGTGACTTCTGAATCCCTGATGTGTTAGCTTTGGTTTCATAGTCTCAAATACGAGGGGGCTCGAGGTGCCAAATATACCGGGCCTAATCCTAATCTAAGGTGCTCCTGAACTCAAATCTATCTTTTCTACTTCAGACCAAGATGGCGGACATCTGAAAAAAACAGGCTGTGCTTCATAAGGAGACCAAACATCTACAAAATACATTCTCTTCTCATTCTGGCTTACCCCTGGTTCAAAAACTAAAATTAGGACGCTATTTTTATCAACGGATTTTAAACTGCTAACTAAGCATGTAGACAGTGAAGGAATTATTAAAAGAAAATAATGCCGGGGAACAGGATATTTGTTTCCTAAAGGACCTCGAACAATCCCGCACTGTTAGGGGGAAGGACAGGGGCAAAGAGCACGCAAAGCCACAGGTTTACACAGCTGTTTTCGGGAAGGCGGGAAGCAGGCGTGCTCTGCTTCGAAAATATTTATGTTTCAAAAATAAAAAATAAAAAATTCCAGGAGAGAAGCGACCCCACAGCTTCGAGTCCACAGTTCAGATTTCTGCTACTCAGATGCTCTAGGTTTGGAGACTTTATTTCTACACCATTCCCCACCCCCGTACCTCCAAGTGAATAAACATGTGGCTTTATTCTTTCAGAGGAATAAAACGGTCTGCGTAGGCAGTCTGAATGGAAAGTTACTCATAAGGACGGAGAGAGCTCATCTTTGCTGCATTAAGCCTTTGGAGAAGGAAAGTATTTGGGGCGCCTCTTAGGGAAGCCATCCTCCAGGTGGGAGTCGGAGATTCCCCTGGGATTATGTCTCTAGACCGCAGAGATCACTTCCTCTGGAGAAAATGGCCGCTTTGGAAGGTGGACTCCATGGCGTTGTACTCCACTGAGGTCCCTGTCCTCCCCAGGTTCCATCCCCAAATCTCCAGGAGTTTCCAAACCCGGATCTGGCAACCCTACCACCCCATCCTCTGGGAACCCTAGAGTCTGTTGATTTTGAAGAAGTAGAAGAAGACGAAGAGGAGGAGGAGGAGATTGGATTTATACCCCGCCCTTCACTTGGAGTCTCAGAGCGGCTTACAAACTCCTTTCCCTTCCCCCTCCCCACAACAGACACCCTGCAAGGTAGGCGGGGCTGAGAGAACTCTGACAGAAACGGCTCTTTTTCAAGAATAGCTGTGCCAGAGCTTGTGACTGACCCAGGGTCAGCATTTGCTGTGGTCCTTCTCACAACCGAGAAAACATTTACAATCCGGTGGCAGCCACACATGCTAAATAATCCACTTTCTGTGCACCTTCCCAACTGGATTTTGTAAAGTACTGGGTTTCGGGCCTCATGACTCGGACGACGACATAAGAGAAGACGCGTTTATTCGTACTTCACATAAGACAAGAACACACAGTAACGGCCGTGAGGCCAACTATATACAGTTAGGGGGGACGGCCCTATATTCCTATTGGCGGGTTTGAATCGCCCGCCAATGCTGCCATTGGTTCACTACTGGCGATCTCAGGAACCTAGTCCCTATTGTTCTCAGAGAGCGAAGCTTGGCTGTATTTCGCCAGCTCTGCCTTCTGATCCCAGGACACAACACCCCTCCCCCATAGTTCGTCTCCTATCAGGTGACGTAGTCTTTTAAGTATGTTGGTGCCCTCCGTTCTCTTAGCGAACGTCAGGGGGCCGGTACCGGACTGGCGGGGCCCCTATCGGGTGGTCCGCCAGCACAAGGAGCTTGGACCTCTGGTAGTAGCCGAGGCGGTGATGGTGGCGGCTGTAACGGCGGCGGCAGCGGCGGCGGCGGTTCAGCTGTCACCGGGGCCCCCTCCGGATTCCGTGGACTTTCTGGCGCTGGCTCCGCTGTCGGGGCTTGCGGTCGATCGGATGATGGGGCGGCGGCGGCATTTCCCGGTAACTGGATCTCTGTGTCGGGGTCTTGCCGCCTCCGGAGCTGGTCGACGTGTTTACGGAGGACTCGGTCCCCATCTGTTAGGACTTCGTATGACACTGGCCCAGTGGGTTTTAGGATGCGCCCGGCCACCCACTGCGGCCCCGCCCCGTAGTTCCGGAAGTAGACAGGGTCTCCCGGTAGGAAGCTTCGGGGCGCCTCCCTGTTCTCGACCAGCTTTCTCTCTGGGGCTCGGTCCGGGTGGAGTCTGTCTAATAAGGTGGTAGGGCGGCGGCCCATTAATAGTTCTGCGGGGCAATGCCCGGAGATGGGGTTTGGGGTGGTGCGGTATGTGAGAAGGAAGCGGGCCAGCCGGAACTCCCAGTCCCCCTCCGTTATGCGGCTCAGGGCCTCTTTGGCGGAGCGTACCGTCCTCTCCGCCTGTCCATTGGTTGCCGGGTGGAAGGGCGCTGATCGTATGTGCCTGATGAGGTTCCTTTCGAGGAACGCTTGAAACTCAGCAGATGTGAACGCTGCCCCGTTGTCCGACATGATTGTGTCGGGTAACCCGTGCGTCACGAATATTTTCCGCAGGGCCCTTATTGCCGCTTTGGCAGAGGTGGTAGACACTGGGCTTATTTCCACCCATTTCGAGTAGGAGTCTACCGTCACCATGAACTGGAGCCCCTGAAACGGCCCCGCAAAGTCTATGTGTAGGCGTGACCACGGCTTGTGGGTAGACTCCCAGCTTTGGGTTGGCGCTCTCGGGGGATTGGGGCGGACTTCCTGACACCGTGTGCACCCTCGGACCCAGGTTTCGATTTCGGCGTCCATCCCGGGCCACCACACGTAGCTCCTTGCCAGAGCTTTCATTCGTACAATGCCGGGGTGGGCCTCATGTAGCGTTTCTAGAACCCCTTGTCTCATGGGCCCCGGGATGACCACCCTGTCCCCCCATAACAAGCACCCTTTTAAGGCGGATAGCTCTTCCCGCCTGGCTTTGTATGCCGTGAACTCTGGCCCTGTCTGTTCCGCTGGCCATCCCCTCACCACCCAGTTTAGGACCCGGGAGAGAATGGGATCTCGGGACGTGCGGGCGGCCACGTCTGCAGCCTGAAGGGGGGGTTGGCAGCCCCTCCATTAACAACACTGTGGGAGCCGGGGCCGGATCTTCCCCTGTATGCGGCAGCGGCAGGCGGCTCAAGGCATCAGCATGACCCAGCGCCTTGCCCGGCCGATGCTCCAACTGGTACTGGTAGCCCGCCAAAAACAAGGACCAGCGCAACACCCGGGGCGACAGTACCTGCGGCGTTTGTTTGTCTGCCGCAAACAGTCCCAAGAGCGGCTTATGATCGGTTACGAGCGTGAAGGGCCGCCCGTACACAAAGTTGTGAAACTTTTTACCCCCGCCACCAGTGCCAAGCCCTCCCGGTCGATTTGAGCATAGTTCCGCTCCGCGGAGGACAGCGTGCGGGAGTAGTAAGCCACCGGGACTTCCCTCCCATCCGGTAGCTTGTGGGCCAAGACTGCCCCGACCCCATACGGTGATGCGTCACACGCAAGGATTACCGGGAGCTTTTCATCAAAGTGGGCGAGCACCGCGTTAGAAATCAAGAGTACTTTAACCCCCCGAAACGCCGCCGCCTCCCTCGCTCCCCATGCCCAAGGTGTCGCCTTATCCAGCAGCCTGTGCAGGGGTTCGGCCACGGCGGCCTTGTGGGGAAGAAAGGCATGGTAAAAGTTCAGGAGGCCTAAGAACGCCTGGAGCTCGGCCTTGGACTTCGGGGCGGGGGCCTCCACGATGGCCTTCACCTTGTCCCTCGCCGGATGCAGGCCTGTTGCGTCTACCCGGTATCCCAAGAACTCCACCTCCGGCACCCCGAGGAGGCACTTTTCCCGCTTCACTTTCAGCCCCGCGGCTTGGAAGCGTTCCAGTACAGTTCGGAGGCGGGCGGCGAAGCTTTCCGGGGTGGTCGCGGCGATGAGGACGTCGTCGAAGAACGGCGTCACCCCAGGGATCCCTTTCAACAAATCGTCCATTAGATTTTGGAATATCCCTGGGGCCACACTGACCCCGAACTGCAGCCGCTTCACCCGGAAGGCCCCCGGTGTGTCACTATTGTTTGTGCCTCGGCCGTGGCCTCATCTACCGGGAGTTGCTGGTACGCCTGCGCGAGATCCAGCTTTCCAAATATGCGCGCCCCCGCCAGTGTGGCTAAGACATGGCTGACCACGGGTACGGGGTATGCGTGCGCCTGAAGTGCCTGGTTAATGGTGCACTTATAATCCGCGCAGATGCGGATTTCCCCGTTTGGCTTGACGGGTGTCACAATCGGGGTCTCCCATCGAGCGTTCGGGACGGGCTCTAGGACTCCCTGGGCCACTAACCGGTCCAGTTCGGCCTCTATTTTCGGGCGGAGGGCCAGGGGCACGGTGCGGAAGCGCCGTCGGACGGGCGTCACGGTGGGGTCTAAGTGAAGCGACACCGGGGGCCCTTTGTAACATCCCAGTTTCCCGTCAAAGACCTCCGGGAATTCCTTGCACACCGCCCCCCAGTCCCGCACCCCGCACTTATTCACTCCCCCAATCGTTATGCCTAGGGCTTCGAACCACGCCCGCCCCAGGAGACTCACGAGATTTCCCTCTACCACCACCAAGTCCAAGTTCCCCTCAAAGTCTCTGTACTGCACTCGGAAAGTGCCGACTCCCCGGATGGGGACAGGGTTCTTTTGAAAGTCCACCAAGCTTAGTGGCGATGGACGAAGAGGGGTCCCCCTAATGGGCAAAGTCTTTTTAAAGTGTCAAGGGAAATGATGGACGCCGCCGATCCCGAGTCCACTTCCATGCAACAGGGGGACCCCTCGATCCGCACGGTTACTTGGATCTTCGGGGCAGAGGAGAGGTTGGGGTTGGGGAGGCGAAGTACCTGCAGCGGCTGGTCGGTGAGGTGGTACAACTCGGCGACCTCTTCCGTCGTCTCATAGGCGGTGGATGATGCGTGGTGCGGTGGAACCGATGCTCTCGAATTCCTGTGGCCCTTGGACCGGCAGACCCGTGCGAGGTGTCCCTGCTTTCCGCACCCGTGACAAACGGCATCCCGGAACTTGCAGGATTTCCTTCCGTGGCCTTCCCCGCAGCTGGCACAGACGGTCCGGTTGCCGGAAGGCTTGGTTGGCTCTCTGTTGGCCTGCAGGAACGGCGCCGGCCGGCGTTGTTGAGGTCTGAGGGCGAAGACCTCTTCCGTATCTGCATACCCAGGGCTTGGACTCCTTCCGACCACATGGGCGGTCGCGACCGGCCGTTCCCCTTCCGCGGCCTCGTGGGCTGTTGCGGCGTCTAGGGCCTCGTCTAAGGAGAGCCTCCGGTGTCCCACCAACTTGCGCCGCAGCTTGGAGTCCGCCAGGCCCCACACGAACTGCGTCAGCAGGTTGTCCTCCACCTTTGGGAATCCGCAGTCCACCGCGAGCGCCCTTAGCGCGGCCAGGAAGTTGGCAATGGATTCCCCTTGGGCCTGGACTCGCCTCTGGAAATCCATCCTCTTGGCCAGGAAGGTCGGTCGGGGGCTGAAGTAGGCATTGAGGACATCCAGGATCTCCCCAAACGAGCTCTCCAAGGCTGTGCGGGGCACCAAGAGGCTCTTGGCGAGGCGGACGGTTTGGGTGCCGCAGGCGTTCAGGAGGATCGCTCGTTTCTGGTCGGGGTGGCGGATTTCGTTGAGCTCCAAGTAGCTGATGAGCTGGTCGACCCATGCGTCCCAGGTTTCTGGCTGCGACGGGTCGAAGTGCTCCAGTGTTACATGGGAAGCGGCCATGGTTCTGTCTGGAACGGCGTGCGCCGGGGCGAGCGGTGCGGTGCTGCTCTCGGGGTCAGCAATGCGATGCTCGGCGAGCGGTGCGGTGCTGCTCTCGGGGTCAGCGATGCGGCGCTCGGCGGTGTCCTTTTCGTCGCTCATGGAGTCACGGAAGGCGTTGAAATCCCACCCTCGTCGCCACTGTAAAGTACTGGGTTTCGGGCCTCATGACTCGGACGACGACATAAGAGAAGACGCGTTTATTCGTACTTCACATAAGACAAGAACACACAGTAACGGCCGGAGGCCAACTATATACAGTTAGGGGGGACGGCCCTATATTCCTATTGGCGGGTTTGAATCGCCCGCCAATGCTGCCATTGGTTCACTACTGGCGAGCTCAGGAACCTAGTCCCTATTGTTCTCAGAGAGCGAAGCTTGGCTGTATTTCGCCAGCTCTGCCTTCTGATCCCAGGACACAACATTTTATTGTGTGAACCAGCAAAATCCAATTGGAAAGAGGACTGAAAGTGGATTATTGTGTGTGTGAGAGAGACCACAGCCTCCGTTTGTTTATTTTCATCCTTTGGATTGGTTGACCCAGAACAAAGTTAGAATCCAACGGCACCTGTATGACCAACAAAGTTTTATTCAAGGGATTCAAAGTTTTATTCAAAACTTTGTTGGTCTGAAAGGTGCCCTTGGACTCTGACTTAATTCTGTTGCTTCGGACCAGCATGGCTACCCCACTTGATCATTGTCTGACAGAGTCACTTTCCTGCTTTATTCAGTTCAGTAACTACGGTACATTAATCCATTCCAGGCAATTTCAGAAAATACACCCCAAAAAAGCACTGAGTTTTTATCCTCGGTGTTTTGTTCAGGAACCTCAATAGACAGATCTTTGCCGCCTGAGACCTGGGGCAGGCCAATCAAACCCTAAGCGTCAGGGTCACGCCTGTACATGAAAGGTCCTGTTTTTCTGTGAATTATCCCCCTTCTCTTTCTCACAGTTTCCTCCCATATGGTCGTTGCCCATCCTAGCATATCTACTTCTGAGGGAAAGGCCTCTGGAATTCCAGACAGATCATTCTGTCAGTGTGTATCAAAGACGACTGGATTTCGGGTCTGTGTAAACAGGTCTTGTCACCCACAGGCTGGCTTTTGGTTATGAAAGACAAACTCACGGCTTAATAAAAGAAAGGGCGGAAGTTTATATTCTTGAGCAGATGCTTTCTTCACAGGAATGAGTGTACGTGATCTTCTGTTTTTCATCTCGCGCAACAGATACTTTGCCGTAAAGCAATAGAACTCGGCCGTCTTCTGATCGCTACTTCGCAGAAGGCAATGAGGGAATGAATTTAAATCAGGCCTGCTGCCTGAATCATAAATGAATCCTGGTATCAAAGCTTGTACTCCCTGGCAGTGATCTGAAAGACCAAGCTGGGCCCGTTCATCTAGCAGGAGGATTGGGGTCGCCTTAGAAGATCTCACAGAGGGTCTTCCTGTGGTAACTTATTTTCCTCACTGTGGGGCAGAGGAAGGAATTTTATTCCACAAGCAAATACTTCTGTGAGGTAATGCAAGTGATACAACAGAGAGGCAGATGAGATTAAGGGCCCACCCCCACACCTGTTATGTATTCTTCCTAACTTTTCACACTAAAACATGAGAAGAGGAGGTAAAGGAAGGCTGAATGGTCATGTTCATGGTAGAATACGATTCCGCAGAATAAACGAGGCAGATGTGTTGCAGATTTCACGCACAAACACATAAGAACATAAGAACGCAAGAGAAGCCATTTTGAATCAGACCAGTGGCCCATCCAGTCCAATTCTGTGCCATACAGTGGCCGAAACCTAGGTGCCATCAGGAGGTCCACCAGCAGGGCCAGAACTCCAGAAGCCCCCCACTGTTGCCCCCCCCGAATACAGAGCATCACTGCCCCAGGACTCCAGGAGCCATGTTGGCTCAGGCCAATGGCCCATCCAATCCAACACTCTGTGCCACACAGTGGCCAAAACCCAGGTGCCATCAGGAGGTTCATCAGTGGGTCCAGAACTCCAGAAGCCCTCCCACTGTTGCCCTCCCAAGCACCAAGAATACAGAGCGTCACTGCCTGAGACATAAGAACATAAGAGAATTCATGTGAGATCAGACCAATGGCCCATCCAGTCCAACACTCTGTGTCACACAGTGGCCAAAACCCTGGGGCCATCAGGAGGTCCACCAGCAGGGCCAAAGTACAAAGTACTCAGAACAAAGAACAAAGTACACACAAAGAGAGAAGGGTTCGGAGGGTAGATCCTATGTTAAGATAAAGAAGGAGATATCCCATTCAAGGAGATAACACCTATAAACACTTTGAGTAATGTAGCGCCCCCCAAAGTCCAGGGGTGTTGAGTCAATCCAACACCTGGGACTTCTGCATGCAAAGCAGAGGCTCTCCCACGGAGTCCTTCCCATATTTTCATGACTTCATATCACAGGAACAGAAAAACCTTCAGGAGCAGGAAACTACCCAGTTTTTGTTCACTGTGGATTTGTCCTTTGGAAGCTCATAAAATGTCTTTACAAAGCAGCCCTTGAATACAGCATTAAACAAATGCCAGTGATTATGTCCTGGAAACCCACACTATCAGGATTTGGGCTTGGTATCTGCACAAACAGCAACGAATGTTTCAGAAGCTATAAGTGCCGGGGAACAAAACATCCAGTCTCCCTGGAGAGGATTCCTTTATAGACTTAAGCGTGTTTGTCTTCAATAGGCTTCGTCAGACTTGCCCAAACGAAAGGCAATAGGAAAACTGTGCTCTGTGACTTGAAGAAAGGAAGCGTTTTGGCTTTGAAAAATGTGGAGATACATTGCAAAATTAGAGGGAGTGGGAAACACAATTAGAAACGATCCACTTCGAATTGGTGTGGGTTATGTCTTAAGCGAGTGGGTCTAATTGCGCCTTGGACAAAAGGAACCCTTACATTTAAAGTCTGCCGTGCTTTTGAAGGGTTGGATTTAGAATGGCCGACAGAGGAAGAGAAAACACAGAGGGAATTCTCAATTCCCCAAAAGTGTATTTCCCCCCAAAAAAAACAGATACTTAAAGCTGATCAAAAGTTATTCTAATTTTTAAAACATGTGAAATTTAGTCCAAATATATATAAAAACTTTATAAAGAAAGAGAGAAGAAGAAGAGATTGGATTTATACCCCGCCCTTCACTACCCAAAGGAGTCTCAGAGCAGTTTACAAACTCCTTTCCCTTCCGCTCCCCACAACAGACACCCTGTGAGGGAGGTGGGGCTGAGAGAGCTCTTGACAGAAACTGCTCTTTTTCAAGAACAGCTCTTATCAGAACTGTGGCTCACCCAAGGTCATCCAGCCAGGTGCAAGTGGAGGGGTGGGGAATCAAACCCGGTTCTCCCAGATTAGAGTCTGAGCACTTAACCACTGCACCAAACTGGCTTAAGAGAGAGTCTTAAAGCTGCTTAGGGGAAATCTGCATATTTTCAGACTGGCTCCAGTTCGCCAGGGTCTCAGGCAGAGAGGTCTTTCACATCACCTAACACCTGATCCTTTTAACTGGAGATGCTGGAGATTGAACCTGAGATCTCGTGCAGATGTTCTACCGTGGAGCCATGGCCCCTCCTGTGCTATGCTCCTGCAGGGTGCAGGGGGTTGGACTAGATGACCTGCAAGGTCCCTTCCAACTCTAACATTCTATGATCCTATGATTCTAAACAAATGAAGTTGCCCTGTACTGAACCTGACCACTGGTCCATCAAAATCAGTATTGTCTGTTCAGACTGGCAGCAGCTCTCGGGGGGTCTCAGGCAGAGGTCTTTCCCATCACCGACTGGCTGGTCTTTTTTTAAACCCTCGTAAGGGCAGGTTGTTGAGGTTGGCCTTTGAAAGTTAAACGTGTGCTCTGAGCTAGTTTGATAGCAATACAGTTCTCTGAGTCATGCATTTTAATATCTTACGTGTATTCTTTGATTTTTAAAAGTTTTGGACTGTCTCGTAGGGTTTTCGAGGTAAGAGCTGGCCAGAAGGGGTTCCCCATCACCTTCTTGAGAGCCAGTTTGGTGTAGTGGTTAGGAGCGGCTGGGAGAACCGGGTTTGATTCCCCACATCTCCACATGCAGGTGCTGGTGTGACCTTGGGTCATAAGAACATAAAACATAAGAGAAGCCGATGTTGAATCAGGCCAATGGCCCATCCAGTCCAACACTCTGTCACACAGTGGCCAAAATTACCAGGTGCCCTCAGGAGGTCCACCATTGGGGCCAGGACACCAGAAGCCCTCCCACTGTTGACACCCCCCGCAAGCACCAAGAATCCAGAGCATCACTTGCCCCAGAGTCCCTATCTATACCTTGTGGCTAATAACCACCGATGGACCTCTGCTCCAGATGTTTATCTAATTCCCGCTTGAAGCCGTCCATGCTTGTAGCTGCCACCACCTCCTGTGACAGTGGCTGCCACAAGTTCTCTCAGAGCTGTTCTATTACAAGCAGTTTTCTCAGGGCTCTCTCAGCCCCACCTACTTCACAGGGTGTCTGTTGTGGGGAGGGGAAGGGAAAGGAGATTGTAAGCTGCTCTGACACTTCTTCGGATAGTGAAGGGCAGGGTATAAATCCAATCTCCTCCTCCTCCTCCTCAGGCATCGCCCCCTGATCTCCAGGCATTTCCCAAGCTGGGGTGGACAGCCCAGCTGAACACCCTGGTGCACGTGTACACTCCATCAGGACGTGCATAAACAGATGTTTAAAGATGCTCCTTATGTCATCAAAACACTCTATATTTCGCTGCAGGAAATGTGAGTGTGTGCAGAACAGTCGGGTTGCCAGTGTTGGGTTGGGAAATACCTGAAGATATGAGGAGTGGATCCTGGAGAGGGCGAGATGGGGAGGAGAGGAGGGAGTTCAGCAGGATATAATGTCACACAGTCCACCTAGGGTTGCCAGCCTCCAGGTGGGGCCTGGAGATCTCCTGCTTTTACAACTGATCTCCAGCTGGCGAAGATTCGCTCCCCTGGAGAAAATGGCCGCTTTGAAAGGTGGACTCTATGGCGTTATATGCCATTGAAGCCCCTCCCCTCCCCAAACCCCGCCCTCTCCTGGCTCCACCCCCAAAGTCTCCAGCTATTTTCCAGCCCAGATCTGGCAACCCTAAGTCCACCCTCAGCGCAAGAGCCACGTAGAATAAACATCAGATGTCTGAGAGCCGCAAGACGTCAACAAACATCACACACACGTCTTTATTTAAAATACACACATTTGCCTTTTATTAACACTAAATGAGACTCTAAAAATAAAAAAACAGAAGGGGTAAAACCCCAGATATTGATAATGATATTTATTCGTCCAATGATATTTGTTCGCTAATGATATTGACTTGTCTAAGAGAGAGAGAGAGAAAGGGAGAGAGGTGGAAAGAAAGAATGAAAGAGGTGGAAAGAAAGAGAGAGAGAGAGAAAGAGAGAGAACCAAGAAAGCAAATAGATAGGAGGGAGGGAGAAAAAGTATGTCTTCCCTTTGCTTCCCCAGCTGCCCTGCTGGGAGCCGCACAATGGTCGAATCTGCATTTGCATTTTTAAATCAGCTTCGTGCTGCATCTGCGTTTTTAAATCAGTTCTGTGCTGCTTTGACGCTGTCTTTCTCTATGCTCGAGGGCGTCACCGCAGCACGAAACTGATTTAAAAATGCAAAAGCAGATTCGACCGTAACGTGTGAAAGCGCTGCACGTGGCTCCCGAGCCGGGTTCACCACCCCTGCTGTAAAGCATCCATTTTTCTCGAGGGGAACGGATCGTGGTCGTCTAAAAGATCCATTGTCATAGCAGGGGATCTCCAGGGGCCACCTGGAGGTTGGCAACCCTCTTAATAGTCATGATGACGTAAAGGATGGGCCCTCTCTGAAGGTCTTTCCAGGTCAGGGCCGAAATATCTGCACGCCAAATACCAGGCCGAACCGGTGCATTCCACACTACGTCACGTGACCGATCCCTTGCTCCCCCCTGTCCATTTCCTGCATTTTTCCGCACAAAAGCTCTCCCTCCCCTCCCTCCAGAAGTGAAATTTCTCCAAGAAGCTCATCTCAGTGTGGGGGGGAAAGGTGATTTCCGTACTTCGTGCCAGGGAAAACAGCCTGCAGAGCTTGCGAGGTGTCTCTTCCCCTCTTCTCCCTTCCTCTCCTTTGTCTCGGAGGTAATCTGGCTTGTCTTCTTTGACGAGGCTTGAAAAGCGTCCAGGCGTCTCCTTCCCGGCTTAATCTGTTTACACGGGATGGCAGAGGACACCTCTCTGGGAGGAGGCTGTTTTCAAAAAAGCACAAGGCATCGGCCATGTCACTCTCCATAGGGATCCCTCCAGGGAAAGCGCACAGTCTTATAATGGCAGCCCAAGGAATGTGTGTATGCCTGTGTGTGTACATGTGTTTGTGCGTCTATTCAGGGCGAGTAACACTGTGTGTTCTGCAGCAAGAATGCATTTACGGTACGGGTAATCTCAGAGCCTACGCAGAGGAAAACCCACGCCTCCCCTCGGCTTGTGCGCTCGACAACGGCACTGATGATTCACAGTGTTTTGTAAACGAGTTTGTTCCAAGCGTCCTTTTGAGTTTTAATGCACTGTTTAAGGCATCGTAGGAGTATATATGGGGGGGGGGGGAGTGTGAGGGCATAGCAATCGCCGGGAAGATCTAATCAGTTTTCTTTGATAAGGCTTTTGTCTGAAATTCACCCCAACCTGTTTCCCTAGAGTCTTAATTCACTCCTAGACTTGGGAAGCGCTAGAACAGGGGTGTCAAACATACGGTGGTGAGCTAGCACTGGCCTGTCTGTGGCTCTTATCTGACCTGCCAGCAACTGGTCATTACCTTTATCGCCAGATGACGGAGGCTGTGGCTGTGGATGATGTCCCTGTGTAGCGTCCCAGTGCGAATGAGTCGTGGGCTGTGGAAGCAGGAGGGTGGGCGTCAGGGACAGGGCCGGCCTCAGGTGTCGGGGCGCCCTAGGCAGGACAGCCTGGGGCACCCACCCCACCGGGGATGCCAACTTCCCGGTGGGGCCTGGAGATGGCAGTGCCAGCTTTTCTGGGTGCCTTGCAGCTTCGAGGCACCCAGAAAAGCCAGGGAAGGGGCGGGTTAGAACGCCCGCCCCTTCCCTCCCAGCACCGGCAGTGCCCGCTTTTCTGGGCGCCTCGCAGCTGCGGGCGCCCAGAAGCGCGCTGCCGGTGCCGGGCAGAATGGGGGCTTTTCACGGGGGGCGGGGGCATTTTGGCGCCCCTGCAGGGCCGATGCCCTAGGCGAGCGTCTAGCTCGCCTAGTGGGCGAGCTGGCCCTGGTCAGGGAGATACTTTAAGGAAATACTGTAAGAGTGTTAATGTTTTAAGCATGGAATGGATTTGCCTGTGTCCTTTACAAAGTTTGTCTCTCCCATTCCTGGCATTACATATTATGACACTCAGGGCCCGGCCTGACAAAGTGATATTTCTCCAGGCCAGTTTGGCTGGGGATCCTGGAGGGTTTTTTGGGTCATCTTCTGGGAATGGAATGGGAGTCAATGGGGGTGTGGAGGTATTTGTGAATTTCCTGTATTGTGCAAGCGGTTGGACTAGATGATCCTGGAAGCCCCTTCCAACTCTACGACTCTATGATTCATGAGTAGGATACTAAGATTCCTGCCAGCTTCTTCTCATGGATGCTTTCTTCGGCATTCAAATACCCACATGTTTTGAATTTTGTTTTTCACTAGAATCATTCCATTATTTCAAGACGGGAAGAGGCTGAAAATCTGGGGTGCAGTGTTCCCTCTAAGCTGAGTTAGTGTGAGCTAGCTCACAGTTCTTTAGCCTCCGGCTCACACATTTTTGTCTTAGCTCAGGAAGGGATGGCTCCAGTGCAAACTAATTTATGCAGTAGCCGAATCGCTCGCTCACAACTTTAATGCTGGTAGCTCACAAAGTAGAATCTTTGCTCACAAGACTCCACGGCTTAGATGGAGCGTTGGTGGTGGTCGCTGTGGCTCAGTAGTAGAGCTTCTGCTTGGTATCCAGAAGGTCCCAGGTTCAATCCCTGGCATCTCCAGTTAAAAGGATAAGGTTGTAGGTGACATGAGACTCCTTTGGGTAGTGAAGGGCGGGGTATAAATCCAATCTCCTCCTCCTTCTTGATGTAGAGTAGGGGTCACTGAGTGTGTATGTGTGGGGGAGGTATTTGTGAATTTCCTGCCTTGTGCAGAGGGTTGGACTAGATGACCCTGGAGGTCCCTTCCAACTCTATGATTCTATGTGAAAAATACCACGAAGAAGAAGAGGAGGAGGAGAAGAAGGAGGATTTATACCCTGCCCTTCACTACCCAAAGGAGTCTCAGATAGCCAAAGGAGTCTTAGAGCGGTTACTATCTCCTTTCCATTCCTGTCCCCAGAACAGACACCGTGTGAGGCAGGTGGGGCTGAGAGAGGCCTTTTGAGAACTGCTCTTGAGAGAACAGCTCTGAGAGAACTGGTGATTGACCCAAGGTCACACCCGCAGCTGCATGGAAAGGAGTGGGGACTCAAACCCCAGATTAGGGTCCGCACTCCTAACCACGACACCAAAATGGCTTCCGAGATCTGTCAGGATCAGTCTAGCGTGGGCCATCCAGGTCAGGGAATGCACACAGGTGTCCTTTTCCATTTCTTTTGCTTCTTAGATGTTGTCATTTTGATCTCCCCCCACCCCCCAATCCGTTTTCATTGCTGGAGTTCTCCATCTGTTCCTGCCATGCCATTTATATGTGAGATGACTTTCGTGCCCAGCCGATGCATAAACAGGGTTGAAAAATGTGTGCCCATCACGCAGTTGACATGGAGGAAATTGGCATAAGGAAGCAGGAAATGGCATGGAGACAGAGTGCTGTGAGATCAGCTGGTGCAAAGGGGAAGCTAATGGTGCAATCCTACGCACAGTTAGTCCAGGCAAAGCCCTTTGACTTCCCATGGATTTCAGCTGGAGTAACTTTTCTTAGGACTGGACTGCAAATCTCCGTTAAAAAAGCAACAGTAAAGGCGACAAGGAGGAGAATTTTAATAGCATCCTAACTGGTTACGTTTCAAACTCTGGGATCTTTGGTTGTTTGTTTTTTGGCCTTGCAAAAGCTTCTACCTTAATTGCAAGTTGTCTGGGCGGAAGACTCAGGACGTCTCTCCCTTGCTAACTCCATTCCGGTAACGACGACCTTCATATCAGCATTCAGATCTTTTGGACTGCCACTTTGTTATTTCTAATCTCAGTTGTTTCCATTCATCCAACCTCATTTAACCCACTGGGCAAGGGGGGGGGACTTTCCCCCTATTCTGAAAAATGCTCTCTGCCTGCTTCACCGAATCCCGTCTCCCCCTTTCTTCTGGCAGGCTGATTCTCTTGCTTATTCTCCTCTGCAGATTCCGCCCTGAAGACTGCATCGACTTGATCTCATTTCCCTTCTCCAAAATGAATGGCTGTACAAGTGCCTGTTGAAACGGCCATTCCTAAATAGTGGTAGCCCCGCTGCGAGCTTTCCCGGGCCAGGTTTTTTTTTTTTTTTGGGTCATCACACGTCTCTTGAGAAACCTGTATAAGGGTCAAGAAGCGACCGTTAGAACAGGATATGGGACAACTGATTGGTTTAGCATAGGAAAAGGAGTACGACAAGGATGCATATTGTCCCCTTGCTTATTTAATTTATATGCAGAGTACATCATGTGAAGTGCCGACCTGGATGATTCAAAATCTGGAATTAAGTTTGCTGGGAAAAACATCAACAGTCTCAGATATGCAGACGATACCACTCTAATGGCAGAAGTTGAAGAGGACCTTAAGAGCCTCTTGCTCAAAGTGAAAGAGGAGAGCGCAAAGGTTGGCCTGAAACCCAACATCAAAAAAACAAAGATCATGGCATCTGGCCCCATCACTCCTTGGCAGATAGAAGGGGAAGTCATGGAAGCAGTGACAGACTTCACATTCTTGGGATCCAAGATCACTGCAGATGGTGACTGCAGCCGTGAAATTAAAAGACGCCTGCTCCTTGGGAGGAAAGCGATGGCAAACCTAGACAGCACAATAAAAAGTAGAGACATCACCCTGCCAACAAAAGTCCGCATGGTCAAAGCAATGGTATTCCCAGTAGTGATGTATGGCTGTGAGAGTTGGACCATAAGGAAGGCCAAGCGCCAAAGAATAGATTCTTTTGGATTATGGTGCTGGAGAAGACCTTCATTGTATGATCAAGGTCCCTGATGAAGTAACAAAGAAGAACAAAATTATTTGGGTTTTTTTTTCCTTTATAGAATGTAAAGTCTCGGTCGAGTCCCTCTCTTCCCCAAATCCTGATCTCCTCGGGATCCACCCCCAAATCTCCAAGAATTTCCCAACCCGGAGCTTGCAACCAATGCTCCCTCTAAGCTGTGGAGTCTTGTGAGCAAAAATGCTACTTTGTGAGCGACCGGCATTAAAGTCGCGAGCGAGCGATTTGGCGACAGCATAAATTAATTTGATCGGGAGCCCTCCCTTCCTGAGTGAAGACAAAAATGTGTGAGCCGGAGGCTAAAAATCTGTGAACTAGCTCTCCATAATTAAGCTTAGAGGGAACACTGCTTGCAACCTGACTTAGTGGAGGAGACTGCTTTAAAAAGCCAACTCTTCTTTTTCTTCTTCTTCAAGTCCTCCCTTGGCCTGCTGCATTTCCACTGAGTCCCTGCCTCCCAGTCTGCTATTTCCCAGGCAATTGGGGGGAAAGGGGTCCAGAGGAAAAGCAGCAGACAGGGAAAAGGTTAAGCAACCCCTTTCCTTTCTGAACTCCTCACATTACAGTATATAAAATTATAATATATATATAATTATCGTGTTATAACAAAACTGACATTTTGCTGGTTAATGTTACTTCTGGTCTGAGAGTAGGCCAAACCACTTTCCTTCTTGGTATGTTTTAAAGTTTTGTTTTGGGTTTTTTTTAAAAAAAAATCAGCACGCTCAATTCAGTCTCCCATGGCCAATCAGAAGCCTTGCTGAGCAAAAGCCCCGCTTGGCCCTGCCCACTTTCTCAAAAGACTTGTCAGGCATTGGAAAATTTGTCAGTGGGCGCTACTGGTGGCGGTCAGACGCGCCGGATACAGTCAGGGGGGAGCGAGGCTATTTCCTCTGGAGGAATTTGACCCGTAGTGAACATAAGAACATAAGAACATAAAAGAAGCCAATGTTGAATCAGGCCAATGGCCCATCTAGTCCAACACTCTGTCACACAGCGGCCAAAATATACCAGGTGCCATCAGGAGGTCCAGCAGTGGGGCCAGGACACTAGAAGCCCTCCCACTGCTGCCCCCTCCAGCACCAACAATAGAGTGCATCACCTGCCCCAGACTGAGAATTCCCATCTATACCCTGTGGCTAATAGCCACTGATGGACTTCTGCTCCATATGTTTATCCAATTCCCTCTTGAAACTGTCCATGCTT
Source organism: Gekko gecko (assembly GCA_029375565.1). Classification (NCBI taxonomy): domain Eukaryota; kingdom Metazoa; phylum Chordata; class Lepidosauria; order Squamata; family Gekkonidae; genus Gekko; species Gekko gecko. The sequence goes on along the minus strand of JAPDNY010000003.1, from coordinate 12,200,594 downwards.
GTAGCTGCCACCACCTCCTGTGGCAGTGAATTCCATGTGTTAATCACTCTTTGGGTGAAGAAGTAGTGGCACGATCACACAGTCTGTGGAAGCTGTGGGGGCAGCCCGCCACTGTGTGATCAGATCGGGTCCGTCCCCCCCCCCCGTTTGTTTCCAATTTGCTTAAACAAGGAATCGATGAATTGCATCTCCGCGCTGAGGGCTCCCTATGTAGTATGCGATGATGTGCATATTGAGAAGATGGGGAAATCTGCCCAGCATTCACACCTATGGTGGGACTACTTGTGAGTGTGATTGCAGCCTTCTCTGCTTCTTCCAAGTTTTCAGGACCTTTACATCTCTTTTGTCAGCCTCCCGCCCAATTCATTGACTCGACCGAGACTTTACACCCACCATAGCAGCTGTTTTTTGCCTGAAGAACTGATCACTGTAGCCCAGAGATCATTTGTAACTCTGGGAGGTTTCCAGGTCTCCCCTGGAGATTGACAACCCTATAGCTGTCTCCTGAAAATCAGTCTCACTGTCTGTCCCCCTCTCTCCCTCACACCCACACAAATAGACACCCATATTTTTGAATGGCAAAGTTGCACAAACCTGTGACACCTGTTTTATACCTTGAGTTTCATTTAAGGTAACCAAGACACTAGTGTCGGGGTTAACTTTGTACAGTTCTGCCTGATTGCAACATCTGGTTTTATTCAGTTTTTTTTTAAATAAAAATATTTTAGGTTTTTAGACTTTTAAATTTAGGTGGGTAGGTATAATAGTCTGTAGTCTGTGAAGAAAAATATATATACAGATGTGTGCTAGATGACCACAGAATAATACAATGACTAGATTAAAGCCATAAAATCATTTAGTGTCAAGTAACGAAAAACAACCACTTATTCCTCCATAGAAAAAACACAAAGGTCAATAAAGTTACACATAGCAGTCTGCTTCAGTTACAATCGCAGAGGCAGGAAGCAACATCAGGAGAAGGCCTCAACCTCTCTGCCCTGATGTCGGCCTTCCAGAGGGACTGGTTGGCCGCTGTGTGAGACAAGACGCTGGACTAGACGGACCACTTGTCTGATCCAGCAGGGCTCTTCTGATGTTCTTAGGAAGGCCTTGGCCTCTCTGCCCTGTTGTTGGCCCTCCAGGGGAACTGGCTGGCCACTGTGTGAGACAGGATGCTGGACTAGGTGCCACAGGAGGTGATGGCAACTATAAGCATGGACAGTTTCAAGAGGGAACTGGATAAACATCTGGAGCAGAGGTCCATCAGTAGCTATTAGCCACAAGGTATAGATAGGAACTCTCAGGCTGGGGCAAATGATGCTCTGTATTCTCGGTGCTTAGGGGTGGGGGCAACAGTGGGAGGGCTTTAGTGTCCTGGCCCCACTGCTGGACCTCCTGATGGCACCTGGTATATTTTGGCCGCTGTGTGACAGAGTGTTGGACTAGATGGGCCATTGGCCTGATTCAACACTAGCTTCTCTTATGTTCTTATTTTCTTATGACCACTGGTCTGATCCAGCAGGGCTCTTCTTATGTTCTTATCACCCTTCTAAGTCCATCGAAATCCATGGATTTAGAAGACTGCCACTCTGTTTAGGATTTCGCTGTATGTCAGTCATGCTTTCCCCTCTTATGGGGACTGATCCACAGCAAACTTAGAAGAAGAAGAAGAAGAAGAAGAAGAAGAAGAAGAAGAAGAAGAAGAAGAAGAAGAAGAAGAAGAAGAAGAAGAAGAAGAAGAAGAAGAAGAAGAAGAAGAAGAAGAGATTGGATTTATACCCCACCCTTCACTACCCAAAGGAGTCCCAGAGCGGCTTACAATCTCCTTTCCCTTCCCCTCCCCACAACAGACACCCTGTGAGGCAGGTGGGGCTGAGAGAGCTCTGACAGAAACTGCTCTTTTTCAGGAACAGCTGTGCCAGAGCTTGTGACTGACTCAAGTTCACATCAGCAGGTGCAAGTGGAGGAGTGGGGAATCAAACCCGGTTCTCCCAGATTAGAGTCCGCGCACTTCACCACTACACCAAACTGTCTCTCTTACCTCAGACAGCAGCCCAAGTAGGTCTACTCTTCAACGGGGCTTATTTCCAGGACAGTTTTCCTCGGGACCACCACCTTACGTGTTGAGTTTAATGCAGCTTGATTTCAAAGGACTCAGAAGGGTGTTGTCAACCTTGTCAGGAGACGGGGCCGTGGGAAGCACAAAGAATAAGACTGCGGAGGCCTCTGGGTAATAATTCTTTCTTTCGCCACTCCTCGAGCTTTAATAGCTTCCACCCCGTCAGGGAGAAAGCAAGACGGTGAGGCAACGGAAACAATGATGCTGTCAACTCGTCCTGCTAACAAGCTGTTGGAGCCGCTTCTGCCGCTGTTCTTTCATGTGCTCACAGGTGAGCGGCTGTCGGCAACAGAAATCAGGGCTGGGGTGGGAGCCCGGGAGCCGCGCATACGCTTTTTGTCTTCCCAGGCGCAACGTCAGCTGGAAATGGAACCGGAGATGAAGAGAAGAAGAGAAGAGATTGTATACCCTGCCCTTCACTTGGGAGTCTCAGAGCGGCTTACATACTCTTTTCCTTTCCCTCTCCACAACAGACACCCTGTGAGGCAGGTGGGGCCGGCGGCAGATTAACCATTAGGCAGACTAAGCATGTGCCTTAGGGCACCAGGGCCAAAGGGGGCACCACAAAGTTGGGAGAAGGGTGGGAAAAAATGTAGAAAGATGCCTTTCAGGTCATGAATATCGGGACTCTGATACGTTTAACTTGTGAAATATTAAAATAGACGTCACATTGCATTTTTGTAGAACTCTATGTCGCCAAAGCTTGGCTTGGTTTGTACAGTATATTATGTTGTCATATGAATACTTTTTTGTATTGCTGCAGCCTGCATTCTGGTCAGATAGGTCAACAAGTCAAATGGACTGGGGGTCAGTGTGGAGAGGAGGGGGGCACCAAGATTGGTCAGTGCTTACGGCACCAGTGAGCCTTAATCCGCCCCTGGGTGGGGCTGAGAGAGCTCTTTCCAGAACTGCCCCTGAGAGAGAACAGCTCTGACAGAACTATGGCTTGCCCAAGGTCATCCAGCAGCTGCACATGGAGGCGTGGGGAACCAAACCCAGTTCTCCCAGATTAGAGTCCGCGTTCCTAACCACTGCACCAAACTGGCTCTAATCCACGATGTGTGCCTGCCCATCGAACCTTCCTTTCAAATATCCCAGCTTTTGTTCCAAACACCCCTTACTGGCTGACTAAAAAAAATCACAAGGAGGGCTGATGTGCAGAAGGCTTCCGACTGGGTTGCCAGCTCCGGGTTGGGAGAGACCTGGAGATTCTGGGGGCGGAGCCTCGAGAGGGTGAGATTCCGAGAGGGGCGGGAACTCAGCAGGACACAGTGCCATAGAGTCTACCCTTCAAAGCAGCCATTTTCTCCAGGGGAAAAGATCCCTGTAGTTTGGAGATCAACTGAAATATCAAGAGATCTCCAGGCCTCACCTGGAGGTTGGCAGCCCTACATCCAGATGTGGGTATGTGTGTGGAGGTAGAGGAAGAGGAGATTGGATTCATACCCCGCCCTTCACTACCTGAAGGAGTCTCAGAGCGGCTGACAAACTCCTTTTCCTTCCCCTCCCCACAACAGACACCCTATGAGGTTGGTGGGGCTGAGAGGGCTCTTTCGAGGACTGCTTGTGGGAGAATTGATTTATACCCCACTGCTCCACATGCAGCTGCTGGTGTGACCCTGGGCCAGTCACAAGTTCTTTCAGAGCTATTCTCTCAAGGGCCGTTCTTGAAAGAGCTCTCTCAGCCCCACCTACCTCACTGGGTGTCCGTTGTGGGAAGGGGAAGGGAAAGGAGTTTGTAAGCCGCTCTGAGATTCTGAGGGCAGGGTACAAATCCAATCTCCTCCTCCTCCTCCTCCTCCTCCTCCTCCTCCTCCTCCTCCTCCTCCTCCTCCTCCTCCTCCTCCTCCTCCTCCTCCTCCTCCTCCTCCTCTTCTTCTTCTTCTTCTTCTTCTTCTTCTTCTTCTTCTTCTTCTTCTTCTTCTTCTTCTTCTTCTTCTTCTTCTTCCCTCCATTTCATCTCTCTCATGTACGCAGCTCACTTTCTCCTGCTCTTCTCAAACTAATCTGGCTGACGTGTTGATGTATTACCATTTTCAGCCACACACAAAAAACACACATTGGGTGCGTTTAGATAGCGTGCTGGAGCGGTTTAAACTGCTCCGGCATGATGCGTTTTTTTTTTAATCTGGAGAATCGCGCTCAGACTAACCTCCTCCTTCCGAGCGCCCCGCCGTCCTCCTGCAGGTGGGAGGGGTTTCCCCCTCTCCTTTGAGCATGCGCACAGGCAGCCCTCTTCCGAACAGGAAGTTTGGCCGGTGCGAAGAAGAGCGATCTCAACAGGTCCTTTTAAAGTTTAAAGGAAGAGTCCTTTTAAAAATGGCCTCCCCAAGATCCCGGACTCCTCTAAATGCCTAAACTAGGCACCAGTGAAGCTTTTCTTTTTTTTTAACTAAGTGCGGAGCTCCGCTCAAGCGCACACCGGTAAGGGGGAAAAAAATGGAGGACTAAAACGGAAGCTGGAGGCAGCTTCCCAGAGGGGAGGGGGGTTGAAGCACCCGGAAGTGGCTGGACGGAGCGATCAGACAGGGAAAAGTGCGGCTTGAAACGGAGAATGATGGAAAACACCACTTGGGTAAGTGGTGCCAAAATACTCCGTTTCAAAGGGGTTTGCTCCAGAAAGTGACGGCTGGGGACGGTGGGCAGATGTTGGGCGTGTGAACGCGCAGGGAAAAGCCGTTTCTGAGCCGTGCTGAAAACGGCTCAAACGGTGCGTCTGAACGCACCCATTGTGCTGCAGTTATTTATGTATTTAGAATATTTCTGTGCCGTCACTCTGGAGAACTGCTGGAGGCAGCTAACCATACAAAGTAAAACAATTAAACATTCAGATGTCAATAAAACAACTCAAGAAGATTAATCCCACGAACAATAAAAGCTTTGGCAATCGAACAGGTATGAAACCAACAGCCAACACAACCAATGCTGCATCCATATATAAAAACATCAAAGAGGCAAGTTACAAACTGTAAGATCCCTCAAACAAAAATCTGGGGGGCAGGGATGCTCTGTATACTTTGATGTTTGCGGGGAGCAACAGTGGGAGGGCTTCTGGAGTTCTGGCCCCACTGGTGGACCTCCTGATGGCACCTGGGTTTTGGCCATTGTGTGACCCAGAGTATTGGACTGCATGGGCCATTGGCCTGATCCAACGTGGCTTCTCTTATGTTATTCTCTGTCGAGTTGCAGTTGACTTATGGCTCAAAAAGGTTAGGGATCCCTGCCACAGAGTATTCCTCTATAGTCAGAACATAAGAAGAGCTCTGCTGAATCAGACCAATAGTCCATCTAGTCCAGCATCTTGTCTCACACAATGGCCAATCAGTCACTCTGGAGGGCCAGCAACAGGGCATAGAAGCCGAGGCCTTCCCCTAATACGAACATAAGAAGAGCTCTGCTGGATCAGACCAGTGGTCCCTCTAGTCCAGCATCTGGTCACCACATCTCAAAAAGGATATTATAGCATTGGGAAAAGTGCAGAGAAGGGCAACTAGAATGATAAAAGGGTTGGAACACCTTCCCTATGAAGAAAGGTTAAAACGGTTGGGGCTCTTCAGCTTGGAGAAACGATGGCTGAGGGGTGACATGATCGAGGTTTATAAGATTATGAATGGGATTGAGCAAGTTGAGAAAGAAGTACTTTTCTCCCTTTCTCACAATACAAGAACTCGTGGGCACTCCATGAAATTGCTGAGCAGTCAGGTTAGAACAGATAAAAGGAAATACTTCTTCACCCAAAGAGTGATTAACATATGGAATTCACTGCCGCAGGAGGTGGTGGCAGCTACAAGCATGGACAGTTTCAAGAGGGAATTAGATAAACACATGGAGCAGAAGTCCATCAGTGGCTATTAGCCACAGGGAAAAATGGGAATTCTCAGTCTGGGGCAGGTGATGCACTCTATTCTTGGTGCTGGAGGGGGCAGCAGTGGGAGAGCTTCTAGTGTCCTGGCCCCACTGCTGGACCTCCTGATGGCACCTGGTATATTTTGGCCGCTGTGTGACAGAGTGTTGGACTAGATGGGCCATTGGCCTGATTCAACATTGGCTTCTCTTATGTTCTTATGTTCTTATGTCTCACACAGTGGCCAACCAGTTCCTCTGGAGGGCCAACCGAAGGTCACAGAGGCCAAGGCCATCCCCTGATGTTGCCTCCTGGCTCTAGGATTCAGAGGTTTAGTGCTCCTGAATGTGGAGGTTCCCCTCAGTACCTCTCCTTCCCTTCCGTTTCTCATTTTCTACCTCTTTTTTCATTTGCGATCTTTCCTGGAACCTCGCATCTGACTTTGGCAGAAAGAATTAAGATACCTTCTCCCAGGAAATTCCAGTCCAAGGTAGTGGGTGGACACCCTGCCAAAATCTATAAAGCTATGGAGCTTTGGTGGTGTGCATTTCCTGGACTTCTTTAGTGGCAATGCCTGCTGTCGACAGAATTTGATCTTCAGTGGAGAATGGTGTGAGCGGTGCGGCCCGGATCTGGGAGCGGGACCACAAGAGTCTGTAAGCCGGGAGAGAATTTCCCAGGCACCTCGAGATCCCTTTTATAACTGCCACGCCAACTTACGTCGAAGGACTCTTGGGTGGGCCATCGCGTCAGCATCAATGCTGTGGAGTCCCGTGAGCAAAAATCCTACTTCGTGAGCTCCGGTGAGCAAGCAATTTGGCCGCTGCATAAATCGGTTTGCTCTGGAACCCTCCTTCCTGAGCGAAGACAAAAATGTGTGAGCCAGAGGCTGAAAAACGGTGAGCCGGCTCACACTAACTCAGCTTAGAGGGAACACTGATCGGCATCGAGAAAGAAAGCGGCTCTCCCTTTATTCTACTCACGCATTCTTGACTGCCTGCCAGTTTGCACACACACACACCCTCCCCACCCCGCATGGATCAAAGCAACCACAGTCTGGGGAGTGTTCTGAAAATCTTTCTCGGCTGTGGGGGCGCCGAGCAGGCGCACGCTTCTCCCTCCACCCCAGTCACAATGGAATGTGCGTGCAGATGTTCCTGGGACACTTATGGGGAAATCGTTAGAAATGAACAGGGAATCGGGCTGGGCTGCTAATCATCCGGTGTGATTAATCAATTTGCACTGGTGGTGGTGGTGGGGAAGTGGTGTCGTGTGGCATCGGACTTGTGGCGATCCCCGTAGGGCTTTCATGGCAAAAGATGTTCAGAGGTGGCTTGCCTTTGCCTGCCTCCCACTGGACCTCCCCAAGCACCAAGGAGACAGAGCATCACTGCCCCAGAGTGTCCCTTCTATAGTAAAGGTAAAGGTTTCCCTCGCTCGAAAGCCAGTCGAATCCAACTCTAGGGTTGTGATGCTCATCTCCATTTCCAAGCTGAAGAGCCAGCGCTGTCCGAAGACTTCTCCGTGGTCATGTGACTAGATGACAAGGGGTTACCTTCCCACCAAAGTGTACCTATTTATCTACTTGCAGTTTCTTGCTTTCGAACTGCTAGGTTGGCAGGAGCTGGGGCCAGAGACGGGAGCTCACTCCGTCACACAGCACTCGAGACTCGAATTGCCGAACTACCGACCTTCCGTTGCAGTTCAGCGTCTTAACCATTGAGACACCACAGCAGCTTTTCCAAGTTACCTAACGGCCAATCAAAAGGATAGAAAAGCAGCGTGCACGCTTTCGCATTCACCGTTAACTCTCTGTCGGGCTGAAGGTTAATGGAAATAATAAAAAAGGAAGGGGAAGCCGATGTCCCAGGTCATGACGGTTAAGCCCCGGTTTTGTCCATAGGTGCAGTTGGTATGCAGGCTGGAATGGTGCTGGTGTTGGAGCTGTCCCCTTGGCTTCCTGGGAGCCAGAAGTAACAAAGGGACACCTCCTCTGGAAACACAAAGGCGGGCGATAGTCCGGACCTGGCTCTGGCACCCAGAAAAACACAGAGAGGCCCAGAAGACTGAGAGTAGACCCGGCAGACCTTGCATTAACAGTGCTGGAGGTGACTAAGAACATAAGATGGATCCAGGCGGGTAGCCGTTTTCGTCTGCAGTAGCAAAACAGAGTTGGAGTCCAGTGGTACCTTTAAGACCAATGAAGTTTATTCTTACACTTGAACAAATGTTGGAAGTGTAAGAAAAAAGAGGGCTCGTTTTACCATATGTGGTGGACATGTGAAAAAGCTGTGTTTTTTTGGACTGAGGTCCATAACGAAATTCAGAAGATCCTGAAATGTACTTTGAAAAAAGAGCCAGAAATGTTACTTTTAGGGCTTAAAATAGAAGAAATCAAAGTGACAAAGAGAACATTGTTATGGTATTTAATTACAATGGCAAGGATGACTTATGCTCAATTCTGGAAACAAGAGAAGATACCAGATAAATGGGAATGGATAAAGAAGATGATTTTTATGGTAGAAATGAACAAATTGACAAAAAAAACTCAATGGAAAAGAAGATGCAGAATTTTTAGCAGATTGGAAAGACTTTAAAGTTTACTTAGAATTGAACTGGGATGTCAAAAATAGATTACTTTGCTTTGATGACTACTAAGAATAGAAGTAGTATAAGAAATAGATTGTATTTAAAATGTTACCTAAGAAGGAAAAATAGAAAAAGAAAATGTTTAAAATGAAGGTTTGTCTACTGAGTAAGAACTGAATGTAAGAGAATATTGATTGAAATATTAATGGGGGTGGAGCATCGCTGGGAGCCGGGGAAGGGGAGGGAAGAAAAATTGTAGAAAAGGATATGTTAAGAATTGACTATCAATTATGGAACATGCTACTATATCCTGTTAATAAAATTTTCTTAAAAAAAAAGTTTATTCAAGGTAGAAGCTTTCACATGCACACAGAAGCTTGTGCCTTGAATAAAATATTGCCGGATCCAATTTTGTTTTTAATGGTGCTGTCCAGGCCTGTAGATACAGTGGGGCTTTGGGGGGGGGGAGGTCTCTGCCCCCATTTTTAAAGGCACAGCCCCACAAGAGTTTCTCCTGTAATGTTTTTTTCCCCAATTTTTTTTAAAGGTGTGTGCTCCTTTAAGCAGAATAGGGTGCTCTAGTTGACTAATTCTGCACTGAGCAAAGGGGTTGGACTAGGTGACCTCTATGATCCCTTCATAGTTGGGAAAGATTTCAGTTGGGAAAGATTTGCCCAACTGAATGCAGATTTCCAGAGAACAGCAAGGAGAGATAAGGAGGCTTTCCTGAATGAACAATGCAGAGTAATAGAGGAAAACAATAGATTGGGAAGGACTAGAGATCTCTTCAAGAAAATTGGAGAAATCAAGGGAACGTTCCATGCAAAGATGGCCATGATAAAGGACAAAAACGGTAGGGACCTAACAGAAGCAGAAGAGATTAGGAAAAGATGGCAAGAATACACAGAAGAACTATACAAGAAGGACCTCGATGACCTTGACAACCACGATGGTATAATCACTGACCTCGAGCCAGACATCATGGAAAGCGAAATTAAATGGGCCTTAGAAAGCATTACTAACAACAAAGCTAGTGGAGGTGATGGTATCCCAGCTGAGTTATTCAAAGTCTTAAAAGAAGATGCTGTTAAAGTGCTGCACTCAATTTGCCAACAAATTTGGAAAACACAACAGTGGCCACAGGATTGGAAAAGGTCAGTTTACATTCCAATCCCAAAGAAGGGCAACGTCAAGGAATGTTCAAACTATCGCACAATTGCACTCATTTCACACGCTAGCAAGGTCATGCTCAAAATCCTACAAGCTAGGCTCCAACAGTACGTGGATAGAGAACTGCCAGAAGTGCAAGCTGGGTTTCGAAGAGGTAGAGGAACTAGAGATCAAATTGGCAACATTCGCTGGATTATGGAGAAAGCACCAGAAAAACATCTACTTCTGCTTCATTGACTATGCTAAAGCCTTTGATTGTGTGGATCACAATAAATTATGGCAGGTTCTTAAAGAGATGGGAGTACCAGACCACCTCACCTGTCTCCTGAGAAACCTGTATAAGGGTCAAGAAGCAACAGTTAGAACCGGATATGGAACAACTGATTGGTTTAGCATAGGAAAAGGAGTACGACAAGGATGTATATTGTCACCTTGCTTATTTAATTTATATGCAGAGTACATCATGCGAAATGCTGGCCTGGATGAATCACAAGCTGGTGTTAAGATTGCTGGGGAAAAGATCAATAACCTCAGATATGCAGACGATACCACTCTGATGGCAGAAAGTGAAGAGAACCTAAAGAGCCTTTTGCTCAGGATGAAAGAGGAGAGTACAAAAGTGGGCTTGAAGCTCAACATCAAAAAAACTAAGATCATGGCATCTGGCCCCATCACTCCTTGGCAAATAGAAGGGGAAGTCGTAGAAGTAGTGACAGACTTCACGTTCCTAGGATCCCAGATCACTGCAGATGGTGACTGCAGCCATGAAATTAAAAGACGCCTGCTCCTTGGGAGGAAAGCGATGGCAAACCTAAACAGCATGATAAAAAGCAGAGACATCACCTTGCCAACAAAAGTCCGCATGGTCAAAGCAATGGTATTCCCCGTAGTAATGTATGGCTGCGAGAGTTGGACTATAAGGAAGGCTGAGCGCCGAAGAATAGATTCTTTTGAACTATGGTGCTGGAGAAGACTCTTGAGAGTCCGTTGGACTGCAAGGAGATCAAATCAGTCAATCCTAAAAGAAATCAACCCTGACTGTTCCCTGGAAGGCCAGATCCTGAAGCTGAAGCTCAAATACTTTGGCCACCAAATGAGAAGGGAGCATTCACTGGAGAAGACCCTGATGCTGGGAAAGATTGAAGGTCAAAGAAGAAGGGGACGGCAAAGGATGAGATGGTTAGACAATGTCATCGATGCAACGAACATGAAATTGAGCAAACTTCAGCGGACAGCGGAAGACAGGAGGGCCTGGCGTAATCTGGTCCATGGGGTCGCGAAGAGTCGGACTCGACTGTGCGACTGAACAACATGATCCCTTCTAACTCTGTGTCAAGAAACCAGTCTCCTTTACATAAGAACATAAGAGAAGCCAATGTTGGATCAGGCCAGTGGCCCATCGAGTCTAACACTCTGTCACACAGTGACCAAGAATAGCAGGGGCCATCAGGAGGTCCACCAGTGGGGCCAGGACACTAGAGGCCCTCCCACTGTTGCCCCCACCCCAAGCACCAAGAATATAGAGAACTCTTTAAGAGAATTTTTCTGCCTGTTAGCTTTCTTGACTGTAGAAGTCATCACCCCCACCTGCTGGCTTGTGCTCAGAATGGTGATTAATTTGCAGCAGCTGAGAACTGTTATCTAAAAGTGGTTGACAGCTTGCAATGTAGAGATCTCTCCTGGTAACAGCTTTCTCTTGGCTAAATGGTTAATCGGCTAAGGGTGGTTGCTAGTGTAAGTATACCTATGTAGAACAGTGAGTGAGTCTCTCTCTCTCTCTGCCTCTGAGCCAGAGTCCTCAGAATTCTGGCCTTTCTTTCTGCACCGAGGACTGCAGCCCCACCAGAAGACAAATTTGCCCCACAAACCACAAAATCCTGGCTACAGGCCTGGTGCCGTCCATGAATCTGGTTGCTGGATGTAACCCTGCAATGTATTCTGCAGAACTCCAGCTAATAACTGTGGGAGGCCCGTGAGGATATGTGCCTTCATCCTGTATCTTTGTATGCATCAAGTGCACTCGTAGATAGGGATGTAATTGGCGATTTCAAGTGATTCCTTATAAAAACCATGGTTACCTGTGGAGATTCGTGTCTGAGATCAATGTTTTTTGTGCCTTGCTGGCAACGTGAAGTGTTGGATCAGTGATTTTTTTTAAAAAAATGTCGTCTGCAGAGATGGACACACCCTTTGGTTTTGCCAGCGGACTTTGGAGGAGTACAGGCACTGTGGCATTATGGAGAGTTGGCTTTGGATGTATTCTATGGACATGGTGTACAGTTGCCAAGTCCGGGCTGGGAAGTTCCTGGAGATTGAGGGTGGAACCTGGGGGAAGGCGGGGCTTGCGGAGAAGAAGGACCTCAGCCATAGATTTCACACAGCATCACAACATAAAGTCCAGGTTCCAAAGCTGCTGTTTTCTCCAGGGAAACTGCCCTCTGGAAATCAGTGGTAATTCTGGCCAATCGCTAGGTAGGGTTGCCAGCCTCCAGGTGGGAAATACAAAAACTGAGGGTTGCAGTGTTGAGATATGCAAAAGTATATAGCACGGTGTATAACAGATGCTCCCGGTAGTACTGTATGGCTGCGAGAGTTGGACCATAAGGAAGGCCGAGCGCCGAGGAATAGATTCTTTTGAACTGTGGTGCTGGAGAAGACTCTTGAGAGTCCCTGGGACTGCAAGGAGATCAGATCAGTCAATCCTAAAAGAAATCAACCCTGACTGTTTCCTGGAAGGCCAGATCCTGAAGCTGAAGCTCAAATACTTTGGCCACCCAATGAGAAGGGAGCCCTCCCTGGAGAAGACCCTGATGCTGGGAAAGACTGAAGGCCAAAGAAGAAGGGGACGGCAAAGGATGAGATGGTCAAACAGTGTTATCGAGGCAACAAACATGAAATTGAGCAAACTCCGGAGCACGATGGAAGACAGGAGGGCCTGGCATGATGTGGTCCATGGGGTTGTGACTCGACTGTGCAACTGAACAACAACAAAATAATAGACACATGTTCAAGGTAAATCAATTTTGTGCTCTCCCCCCCTTTTCTATACTGTTATATAAATATTAGTATCAAACATTATCAAAAACAGGCTTCACCCAAACAAAACATCAAAGTGCAGGTTTAGGTTCTGTTCAAATATTCAGACGGCACCTTGTCAGGTTCACAGTTACTAGTCCCACCAGACTCTAGTAATTTACCGGTTACAAATACAATCTTTGTGCTGCTATCTTAAGAGCTTTTGGGCTCACAAAGAGAAATTATTGCGCCCTGTGTCCTTCATATACAACAGGGTCCTTGAAAAAGATTGTATTCCAAATGGGTAAATTACTAGAGTCCCCTGGGAGTAGCGATTGTGAAACTGACACGGTGCCGTCTGAATATCTGAACAGAACCTAAACCTGCACTTTGATGTTTTGTTTGGGTGAAGCCTGTTTTTTAATAATGTTTGATACTAATCTTTATATAACAGTATAGAAAAAAAATAAAAAGCACAAAACTGATTTACTTTGAACATACATCTATTATACACAGTACTACATGAGAGCCAGTTTGGTGCAGTAGTTAAGTGCGCGGATTCTAATCTGAGAGAACCGGGTTTGAGTCTGCACGCCTCCACTTGCAGCTGCCGGATGACCTTGGGCAAGCCATAGTTCTGGCAGAGCTGTCCTTGAAAGAGCAGTTTCTGTCAGAGCTCTCTCAGCCCCCACCTATCTCCCAGGGTGTCTGTTGTGGGGAGGGGAAGGGAGAGGAGTTTGTAAGCCGCTCTGAGACTCTGAGTGAAGGGCAGGGTATAAATTCAATCTCTTCTTCTTCTTCTTTTCTTATATACTTTTGCATAACCTCCAGGTGGGGCCTGGAAATCTCCCAGGACTACAACTGGTGACAGAGATCAGTTCCCCTGGAGAAAAATGGTTGCTTTGGAAGGTAGAGTCTCTGATCTTATAGGGTTGCCAACTGTGGGTTGGGAAATCCCTGGAGATTGGGGTGGGATGGAGTCTGAGAGGGGGAGGGTCGGGTGTTGACCCAGGGTCAGCGTTGCACTAGGGGTCTTTATTGTATATTATAAGTATCTGATTTAACCGAATAATGAAATTAGAGTAGCATATCGGAACCGTGTGTTTTGTCTGAACAGGGTGATCTTCCATGTTTACACCACCTGTGGGTCGTCAACCCGAACCCTTATATCCCAGCGAGGTCCCCTCCCCCAACCCCAGCCTCACCCGGCTTTACCTTCAAATCTCCAGATATCTGAAGAAGTGAGCCCTGTCTCCCGACAGCTCCTGCCCTGGCGTTTGGCATTTCCCTGGGCGTGTACGAAAGGGCCACAAGAACAAAGCACTGAGGGAACCCTCCCTCTCCTCTCTCAAGGCAGAACAGTGACTTTCAGGTCTGCAAGAGGATGTCCCGGCCAGTGTTCCCTCTGAGTTGCGTTAGTGTGAGCCAGCTCACAGCGTTTTAGCCTCCGGCTCACACCTCTTTTGCCTTAGCTCTGGAAGGGATGGCTCCAGGGCAGACTAATTTATGCGGCGGTCCAATGGCTCGCTCACAGCCTTAATGCCAGAGGCTCACAAAGGAGAATTTCTGCTCACAGGTCTCTGTGGCTTAGAGGGAACATCACCTGCCACATATGTTGCTAGCCTTTAAGGTGCCACTGGATTCTTAGTCTTTTCTTTAAAATGAGATTGTCACTGGGCTGCCAGGTCCCATCCCCCCTCCCCGTGGCCACCGGCAGGGGATGAGGCTGCCAAGTTTGGGTTGCCAGCTCCAGGTCGGGAGACTCCTGGGGATTTGGGGATGGAGGCACAATGCCACAGAGTGTGTCCCCCCCCAAGCATCCCCTCTCTCCGGGGGGACCGATCTCCGCAGTCTGGAGAGGAGAGCTTTGATTGGGGGGGGGATCCCCAGGCCCCACGTGGAGGGGGGCATATGCGGGCGGCCGCGTCCCCTCGCTTGAGGTCGTCAGTGGGGAAAGACGTCCTCTTCGGGGCTTCCCAAAAACACGGGCGACGGGACGGGACCCTGCGGGAGGCAGAAGAAGGTCAGCGGCGCGGGGCTGGAGGAGAGGATTACGGGGGAAATCCGGCGAAGCCGCGGGTCAAAATGCAGCCCCGCGGCTTCGGGTGTGAAATTGACTAATAGTATGGGGGCAAACGGCGCAACCGGAGGCAGCTTTAGTGGGAAATCACCCAAAGTTTCGCCTTCCCCCGGAGCCGGGCCGAGGCTCCCGCGGGGAGGAGGACGAAGAGGAGGAGGAGGCGGCAAATGTGCCTCGCCTGGCAATGAGCGAGCCCGGCGCGGGGCCTCCCCTCGCCCGCGTGGTGAGGCCGGAGAGGCGGCCCGGGAGGCGGCCAGCGCCGAGGCAGGGCGGGGAGGGGAAGGGAAGGGAGCCCGGGCGGTGACGTCAGGAAACTTTGCTCGGGGGCCGCGAGAGGCTCCCAACAGCCAGCCAGGCGGCCGGGGAGGAGGAGGAGGAGGAGGAGGCGGCCGAGCAGCCCGGCCAGAGGCGCGCCGAAGCCACCGCTCCTGCTCCTGCTGCTGCTGCCGTGCTGCGCCCAGGTAAGGCAGGGCGGGGGGGCCCGGCGCGGCGGCGGCGGCGCTCGGAGGGGGCGGGAAGGCAGCAACTCGGCGGAGTTTGGCGGCCGCCGCCGACTCGGAGGCGCCCTCGGGGCGGCTGCTGCTGCTGCTGCTAGTGCTGCTGGTGCTGCTGGTGGTGCTGCTGCTGGCCGGCCGAGCGCAGCTGCGCGGCCGGCTGCCGGGCGCCCTTCGCCAGGCGCGGGGCTGCTGCTGCTGCTGCGGAGGGGGCGTCTCCTCCTCTCCCGCCCGGCGGCCGCCTCGCAACTTTGGCGCCGGGGGCGGCGCGGAGGAGGCCCACGAGGGCGGGCGGGCGGGCGGGCGGCGTGGCTGGCTGGCTGGCTGGCGCGGCGGCGGCGCCTCTTCTCCCGGCGAGCGAGAGAGAGAGAGACCGCCCCCCCCCCGGTCCGGCTTCGTGGCTCCGCCGCCGGCTCCTGCTGCGGGCGCCGCTTGGGGAAGTCAGCCGCGTTGGCCGGAGCGACTCGGGGGCGGCGCGCGGGGCTGGTCCCGGCTGAGGAGTCCGGGCTGGGCTGCTCGATGCGCTTCGGCCGCCGGGTGGGAAGCTTGCGGTGTGAGCGGAACGGGAAGGTAACGTGGGGAATCGAGGTGCGAGTCGCGGGTCCGGGTTTGTGGCGGACGGACTGTTTGGGGGGGGGGCGCGAAGAGGGGGCTCCGGGTTTAGTCCCGGGTTGGGGGGGGTCTCCAGTGTGTCCCCGCTCCCGGCTGGACGCGGACTTCCGAAGCGTTTCTGGGGCACGACCGACCAGGCCCGGTTCGCGAGAAGGGATCGTTGGGCTTGCCAACTTCCAGGCGGGGCCTGGAGGCCTCCCGGAATGATCTCCAAGCGGCGGGGATCAGCCCTCCCCCGGACGAAACAGCTGCTTTGCAGGGTGGGCTCTATGGAATGGCTACTCCCCCCCCCGCCGTCTTGCCCTTCCGCAACCCCCTCCTTCCCTCCCTCCCCCCTCCCTCCCCCAGGCTGGGGCCTCGAGGCCCCCCAGAATTCGAACTCATCTCCGTTAGAACCCCCTCCCTCCCACCCACCCCAAGATCTCCAGGTGTTTCCCTAACCCAGAGTTGGCAACCGTAGGGCTGGCTTCCCTTTCAAACGCTGCATTCCCGGACTAAGACCCGTGTAAACCCGACTGACACTCGGCATGCTTGGCTTCGAATGAAACGTTGTCCGTTGTAGGCAGAGGTTGGGGTATGTGCAGTTGGGGTATGTGCAGGAGCGGGGAGGGGAATTCCTGAATTCTCAGTAGGGAGCAGGAGCGATTTGGGGAGGGGGAATGAAACAGGGGCAGAAGCTCCGGGCTCCCACCAAGGCAGTGTGTTGCTGGCTCAGCCAAAGCCTTCCGGCATCTGAGGAAGAAAAGAGGAAGACGATGTCGTCGCTAGACTCTCGGACGTGCAGATGTTTTGCAAAGGCAGTCTTGCGTGCAGATGCAGAGAGGGGCGCCCCTGTGAATTCGGTCCGTCTGGCTGGGTAGTAGACGGGAGTAGGGTAGCGCAGTCCGGTGGAAGGAGGAGGAGGGAGCCCTTGACAAGCCAGCCTCCCCTACCAGCGCGCTGAAAACCACTAAAGAGAGAGGGATTTTAAAAAAAATCCGTGGCAGCGTCCCCGCTTCTGCGACCAAAACAGTGGATGGCGTGCGCTGTGCGCGATATCGCTTCCCCTAGATCCGCCGGCACGTGGCTCCGTGAAGGACCACTGGAGCCTGTTTTCCACACCAGAAAAAGAAAGTCCGGACAGGAAAGGTTAATCGTGATTGTGACTGTTTTGACATTCAGAAAGTTCGCCTCCTCCTAGATGCTAACACCAGAGAGCCGGACTTAAATAGTTTGCAGTGATTTATAATTCTCTCTCTCTCTCTCTGGTTGCATTTTCTCTTACCTTAGCATAAGTTTCGAGTCTTTGGTTTTTAAAGCAGCCGTCACCACGAACAGAACGGTAGGAGGCATGGCACGAACCAGGGTTCCCTCTAAGCTGAGTTAGTGTGTGCTGGCTCACAGATTTTTAGCCTCCGGCTCACACGTTTTTGTCTCAGCTCAGGAAGGGATGGCTCCAGATCAAACTAATTTATGCAGCAGACAAATCGCTCACTCGCGACTTTAATGCCAGTCGCTCACAAAGTGAATTTTTTGCTCCACAGCTTAGAAGGGAGCATTGGCAACTAACCCTTTTGCTTGATCCGGTAAGCCAGCGTGTCTAGTCTTATGAAACTTTGCTTCGGAATGCTGCCTTACCGGACCAGCCAAAACGGTTAGTGCCCTGCCGAGTACCATTCCCGGCCGGAGCTTTCCGGTGTCTCTAGATGGCTGGCAGACAGACACTTGTTGCACGTTGCCTGCTATGCGGCAGCCACAGGCGGTGTTAAGAAGCTGTTCGGCAGAGGGGCGAAATGCCTTTTCCCCATGGGGAGCAATGCTCCCTTCTAAACTGTGGCATCTTGTGAGCAAAAATTCTACTTTGGGAGCTGCTGGCATTAAAGTTGTGAGCGAGCGATTCGGCTGGTGCATCAGTTAGTTTGCTCTGGAGCCCTCCCTTCCTGAGCGAAGGCAAAAATGTGTGAGCCGGAGGCTAAAAAACCTGTGAGCAATGTTCCCTCTAAGCTGAGTTAGTGTGAGCTAAAGGTAAAGGTTCCCTTGCTCGAAAGCCCATCGAATCCGACTCTAGGGTTGCGGTGCTCATCTCCGTTTCAAAGCCGAAGAGCCAGCGCTGTCCGAAGACGTTTCCGTGGTCATGTGGCCGGCATGACTAAACACCAAGGCGCACGGAACGCTGTGACCTTCCCACTGAAGTGGTACCTATTTATCTACTTGCAATTTCTTGCTTTCGAACTGCTAGGTTGGCTTTCGACTTGCAATTTCTTGCTTTCGAACTGCTAGGTCGAACTGCTAGGTGTGAGCTAGCTCACAGTTTTCTAGCCTCCAGCTCACACACTTTTGTCTTAGCTCAGGAAGGAGGGTGCCAGAGCAAACTCATTTATGCAGCAGACAAATCGCTCGCTCACAACTTGAATGCCAGTCGCTCACAAAGTAGAATTTTTGCTCACAAGACTCCACAGCTCAGAGGGAGCCTTGCCTGTGAGCTAGAGGCTAAAAAACCTGTGAGCTAACTCACACTAACTCAGCTTAGAGGGAACACTGATGGGGAGTTTTCGGGGGTCTGGAGCAGCTGCCCCTATGAGGACCGGCTGCAGCATTTAGGGTTGTTTAGCCCAGAAGAAAAGTGAGTGAGGGGAGACGGGATGGGGGGTTCTATAAAATTATGCCTGGCGTGGAGACAGTGGGCAGGGAGAAACTTTTCTCCCTTCCCCGTAATACTAGAACTCGGGGTCATCCGGTGAAGCTGAAGCATGAGAGGCCCATGACAGATGAAAGAAAGCTGGAACATGTCCAGAGGAGGGCAACGAAGATGGTGAGGGGTCTGGAGGCCAAGTCCTGTGAGGAAAGGTTGAAGGAGCTGGGAATGTTTAGCCTGGAGAGGAGACGACTGAGTGGTGATATGAGAACCGTCTTCAAGGACTCGAAGGGCTGTCCTATGGAGGATGGTGCGGAGTTGTTTTCTGTTGCCTCAGAAGGTCGGACCAGAACCAACGGGGTTGAAACCAAATCAGAAGAATTTTCAGCTAAATATGAGGAAGAACTTCCTGACAATTAGAGCGGTTCCTCAGTGGAACAGGCTTCCTCGGGAGAGATGGTGGGCTCTCCTTCTTTGGAGGTTGT
>JAPDNY010000003.1:10879260-10891472 GCA_029375565.1 Gekko gecko | reverse complement strand
CGACCCAATGTCAGACTCCAGTGTTGGGCTGGAGTCCAGGGCTGTCTCATAAGAACATAAGAGAAGCCAATGTTGAATCAGGCCAATGGCCCATCCAGTCCAACACTCTGTCACACAGCGGCCAAAATATACCAGGTGCCATCAGGAGGTCCAGCAGTGGGGCCAGGGCACCAGAAGCCCTCCCACTGCTGCCCCCTCCAGCACCAAGAATAGAGTGCATCACCTGCCCCAGACTGAGAGTTCCCATCTATACCCTGTGGCTAATAGCCACTGATGGACTTCTAGTCCATATGTTTATTTAATTCCCTCTTGAAACTGTCCATGCTTGCAGCTGCTACCACCTCCTGTGGCAGTGAATTCCATATGTTAATCACTCTTTGGGTGAAGAAGTATTTCCTTTTATCTGTTCTCCTTCTCCAGAGTTCCTTCAGTAGGGTTTGCCCTAGAGGAAGAACCTGCAGAGATATGTGTCTCCATGGAAGGCCATGTGAGAGAGGGAGAGGACAAAGCCAGAGGAGGGGGAGTCAGAGGGCAGCTCCCAGGTTAAGACAAAGACAGGCATCTCATTCAAGGAGATAACACCTATACACACTTAGAGTGATGTTCCCCTGCCATGTCCTGGCATGCTGAATCACTCGTTCCAACAAGTTCTACTTTGGAGGTGAGTCCAGCCCAACTCACATGAGCCCTCTTTTCCATTCCTTTTTATCTTCTCCACTGGGAGCTGGGGGGGCAGTGACTGTGTATGGCTGTCCACTGGAGTAATGCTGGGGAGACAAGTTCAAACCCCACTCAACTATGGATCTTGGCTAGATGAACTTGGGACAGCCATTCTCACTGTCAGTCTAGCCTCCCTTGGAGGGGTGTTATAGAGATAAAATAGAGGTGGAGAACCAGCAGAGCTGCCTTGTTCTCCTTGTAGGAAGGGGAAGCTTTAAAAAAATGGGAAATATAATGTGGTGACACTCCATGCTCCTACCGAGCCCATAGAAACGCTCAAGTGAATCTCCATTAGCATGGCGTTCGTGTGGATTTTTAATATGTTGTTTCAATACAGAATATGCAATTAATTTTGTTATCAAACGGATCTTCATTGGCTAGCTTTTTATAAATAATTTCTCCCCAGAGATGCAATTCAAATATGGGCAGGCATTTATTACACCTCTGCTGGGGAAGCGTCGTCTTCCTAAAGCTTTGGAATAATTTACTGGGCTGCTATTAATCCGGTCTGCCGTTAAGATGCAAGCCTTGATGAAATGATCTTCAGATATGAAGCGTTGCTTAATTTGATTACTTCGACCTCATCAAACGCTCACACATTAAGCAAAGGTTTATGTCTATAGCGAGAGCCGTCAGAGCGAAGAGATTAGGCGTAAATTAGCGGTGTGCCGAATATGCCTCAAGTTCAATGCTTGCATAGAAGCAGGCCATTTTAGAAGGGTACAACATTTTCCACCGGAACACTTGATTATTTTGACTCCAACCACAGCAGAATGGATCACAAAACATAAGGAAACATATATGTCTCATACTGATTGCTTTAAAAGAAAGTAATGGTACTTCACAATTGGACAAGACCTGGTAATTCCCCCCCCCAAAAAAATCTGCTAGCAGAGAAGAAGAGATTGGATGTATACCCCGCCCTTCACTACCTGAAGGAGTCTCAAAGTGGCTTACAATCCCTTTCCCTTCCCCTCCCCACAACAGACACCCTGTGAGGGAAGGTGGGGCTGAGAGAGCTCTCTTGAGGACTGCTCTGAAACAACTTGTGACTGACCCAAGGTCACACCAGCAGCTGCATATGGAGGAGTGAGGAATCAAACACAGTTCTCCCAGATCAGAGTCTGCGCTTTTAACCACTATACCAAACTAGTCCAGGGATCCCTGACATGGTACCCATGGGTGCCAGGGCACTTGCCAACACTATTCCCGATGCCCGCAAAGTGGGTGGGTCTTTTGCCTAGCAAGGCTTCTGATTGGCTACTGGAGATTTGATTGGCTTTCCAGGTTTTTAAAAATGTTGCTTCTGCAGCAGCTGCCACCACAGCACAAGGATCTTCACTGTGTGATTGGAGTTAAGTTGGGGCCGCCATTTTGTGGTTGTGACCACCATGTTGTGTCAGAATCCCAAAAGTGCCCACAGGTGCTAGACAAGCACAGTCTGTCTTCACTGTTGCATCTGTTTATCCTCATAATAATAGCCTCCCCCCCCTTTTTTGTTTCTCCAGTGTGTAAAAATGTCTTTCAAACAAAATGTCTTCCAAAATGTGATAAGACTAGGCTAGTCTCAATCATCTACATCAGGGCATTCTTCCAAGTAAACCACACAAAAGAGAGCTGGAGAAGTCCCTAATCAAAAGCTGAATCAATGTCGGTAAGTTATTTGAAGCATTTAACGGAGTTTTGTTTGTATGGAATAGACTGAAACAATCAGAATTGCTAAAGGGTGAGGTTGATGCTGGCGGATTTCAAAACGGGACAAGGAAATCTTTGTTCCCCGGATAAGGATTAGAAGACTCTAGAGAGGCAAACACCCTGCAGGTATTATTGAAACCTGAACTGGGCTAGACTTTCAAAGGCATTAGGTAGAAGCCCTCAGTGTCAGAATATTGTTTGGCAGAAGGCATTTATGCCCTCTTTTCAGCTGTATTGCCACTAAACTGCCAATTCCGTGTAGCGATTTACAGCGCAGGGCATTAATTAGCTATTAATTGGTGTTTATCCTTAGCGAGAATCGTCTTTAAATGTCTGCATTGATTGGGATCGTTAAATTATTTATCCTAGCGTACCGAGGACTGCAGCATTATGAAAATTATTCTTCATCGTTTCTGAGGGTTGCGCATTAAAAACTGAACTCAGTGGAAGGGATCAGCGGGTCCCCGGAGCTTAGCGCAACAGTTCATTAATGTCAATACAAACACCGTCATTAACTTTAATGGGCTTTCCATCAAGCCACAAAAGAGGCCAGATCAATTTTTTAAACATGAGACTGCTTTAGGGTTTTTTGGGGGGGGTTTATGAGCAAAGAAGACAAAGTAAAATGTTCATAACTGGTCAAAAGCAGGCGTGCCGGAGAAGGAATAATGTGAAGTCAAGGACGAGAGATCAGGGGACAGGCTGAACTTTGTAAGGGAAACAACCGTGATAAGATAACAAAGTCGTGTTTAGAGGGAAAAAATAAAACTTTAATCATTCAGTGAAAAACAATTAGTTAAAGTTGTATCCTTTGAAGTAAATCGGTCTCAATTCTTGTTGACGGTATAGCGCTCATAGACTGTTTCACCCAAGGTTTCATCAGATGAGACCTTATACCTTTCATTTTTTGCCCCCGGAAACTTTGTGCCTGCTCCTTCTTCCTTTTTAACTTACACCGTTTTGTTACGTGAAAATGCCTAGGATTGCCAGCTCTGGGATGGGCAATACCTAGAGCTTTGTGGGGCGGAGCCTGGGGAAGGTGGGGTTTGGGGAGAGGAAGGACTTCAGTGGTGTATAATGCCAGAGAGCCCGCCCTCCAAAGCAGCCATTTCCTCCAGGGGAATTGATCTCTGTTGCCCGGAGATCAGTTGTTATCCCAGGAGATCTCAATGCGCCATCTGAAGGCTGGCAACCTTTACAGCACCTGTAAACACCAAGGCCCCATATGGAAGGGAAACTGTGAGATGAACTTTAGGAACCCGGGTGGGGGAGTATTAAAGTGTGTGTGTATTAGGTAAAGGTAAAGGTTTCCCTTGTTCAAAAGCCAGTCGAATCTGACTCTAGGGTTGCGGTGCTCATCTCCTTTCCCAAGCCGAAGAGCCAGACATTTCCGTGGTCATGTGGCCAGCATGACTAGACATCGAGGTGCACGGAATGCTGTTACCTTCCCACCAAAACAGTACCTATTTATCTATTTGCAATTTCTTGCTTTTGAACTGCTAGGTTGGCAGGAGCTGGAACTAGAGACGGGAGCTCACTCCATCACGCGGCACTCGGGTCTCAAACTCCTGAACTACCAACCTCCCAGCCCGCAATTCAGCATCTTAACCACTTGAGCAGTGCCATTAAATCCCTTTTCGACTTATGGCAACCCTATGAATTAATGTCTTCCAAAACTGCCTCTCTCTAACAGTGTCGCTCTGGTCTTGCCAACGGAGGGTCGTGGCTTCCTCGACTGAGTTGATCCGTCTCCTGTTTGGTCTTCCTCCTTTCCTGCTGCCTTTAACTTTTCCAGGCATTCTTGGGTTTTTTCCCCATGGTGACTCCTGTCATTATTAACCTATTAAAACAGTTTGTAGATTTCAGGCGAGAGGAAATGGAAAAGGTAGGGAGATTTGAAATAATGATCTTTATGGCAAATTATGATGAAGAAGAGACATCCAAAATCACAAAATTAGAAGAGAGGAGTGAAAAATTATCTTAAAATAAAGTCTGAATTCATGTGAAGATTAAAAGAGATGCCAGGATTGGATCTCCATTGTTGAGGCTGGTCCTCTGATATGGATCACTTTCCTTGAGTAGTAGCCACTTTTTGGCTCATCGACAGATGTTGGTCTTCCATTGAATGCTGGAAGAACATGCTCCATAGCAGAAAGCTACCTCCACAATGGAAAAGGCATTGGACAAATGGATAACAGGGACAGGATCCGAGCCTCTGTTTTTTCCCATCTTTCCTGCTGCCCTTCTCTCAGGGCTGGAGCCTGCCAAAAATGGCTGCCACAAAGCAGCTGCTGCGGGAGTTCAGCCAGCCACAAAATGGCCGCCGCAGTTTACCTCCAGTCACACAGCAAAGATCCTTGTGCTGCGGTGGCAAACTGCTGCCCCAGCAACGTTATTAGAACTCTGCAGAGCCAATCAGAACTCCAATGGGCCAATCAGAAGCATTGCTTGGCGAAAGTCCTGCCTGACCCTGTCTACTTTCAACGCTTACTTGGCAGGCACCTGGAAAGGTGTTGCATGGGGGGGTGTCATGGCACTATGTTGGGGACCCCCATGGTAGTCAACAGCTCCTCTGGACCCCTCAAGCAAGCGAGCTAAGCTAATGATGAAGAGCAGGCCCGTAGCCAGGATTTTGTGGTTTGCTGGGCAAATTTTTTTCTGATGGGGCTGGTGGGGGCTGCCAGTATTTTCCATAATGAAGGGCGGGGTGGCGTGCACCCCTGTCCCTCCTCTCCTGCAAAATTTAAAGGGCCCTTCAGGAGATCAGCAGGGAGCACACGGCCCATCAGCTGGAGGGCCCTTTAAATCTTGCAGGATGGGAGGGAAAGGGTGCACCCCCCACTTCTTCTCAAAAGCATTTAAATGATCCCTTTAAATGCTTTTCAGGAGAAGCGAGGGGGGCCTTTAAGAAGCAAGGCCCTTTAAGGTAGGGGGCAGAGCCTTCAACAGCCCAGTCATAGCCCGCTGAAGAGAACCACCAGGAGTACACAGGGTTAGGGTTAAGTAGTTAAGCAATCCTTCTCCGTGAGACAAACTCCCTCAAGGCTTTTAGTTGTTTGTTTTTGCTACTGAATATTACTCAGTCCTGTGTTTTATTTACATTCATGGGAGCCCCAAATGTCCCAGAATGCTACCTACGATTAACAGGCAAGTTGTATGAATTCAGCCACTCGTGGTAGTGTGTGCAGCTTTCTAAGATGGCCTTCCAAAGCCAGAAAAGTTATTATTCTGTCGTGGATGTGGGAAGGACAAATTCAGGCACTTCGTCATAAATATCGTGGAAGGTGCCTGGAATATGAGAGGTGGCCTTAGCACCACAGATAGTAATACAAAGGAGCATAAAGGTGAAAACATTACGTCTAAAACTGATCCATGAGTCCCAGAATTGAGCTGTTGGCTGGCAGAATTTTTTTTTAGTCATCTACCTCGAATCATAAATCTTCCAGCTGCATATAAAGTTATAAATTGCTAAAATCTTTAATAATGGTGACTTTCTGAGGTTTTTGTTGTTGTTCAATCGCACAGTTGAGTCCGACTCTTCGCGACCCCATGGACCACCTCACGCCAGGCCCTCCTGTCTTCCGTTGTGCTCTGGAGTTTGCTTAATTTCACGTTCGTTGCATCGATAACACTGTCTAACCCTCTCATCCTTTGCCATCCCCTTCTTCTTTGACCTTCAGTCCTTATCAACACCAGGGTCTTCTTCAGTGAATGCTCCCTTCTCATTTGGTGGCCAAAGTATTTGAGTTTCAGTTTCTGTATCTGGCCTTCCAGGGACCAATCAGCGTTGATTTCCTTTAGGATCGACTGATTTGATCTCCTTGCAGTCCAAGGGACTCTCAAGAGTCTTCTCCAGCACCATAATTCAAAGGCATCTATTCTTTGGCGCTCGGCCTTCTTTATAGTCCATCTCTCGCAGCCGTACATTCCTACTGGGAATATCATTACTTTGACCGTAGGGAGTTTTGTTGGCAGGGTGATGTCTCTACTTTTTGTTATGCTAACTAGCCATCATATTTTATGAGGTACTGAATGCATAACTTCTGAATTCTAAACAGAGGTAACAGCCTTCAAAATTAGAGTTGCCAAGCCCCCCTGGACACCAGCAGGGGAGGGGGAGGGTTGCCAACTCCAGGTTGGGAAATTCCTGGAGATTTTGGGGTGGTGCTTGGGAAGAGACTGCAGCAGGGCGTAATGATATAGAGTCCACGCTCCAGAGCATCGATTTTCTCCAGGGGAACTGATCTCTGCAGTCTGGAGCTGAGCAGTAATTCCAGGGGAAATTCATTCAAGTCAGTGGAATTAGAGGGGTGTAACTCTCTTTAGTATTGCGCTGTAAGTAGTTCTGGACTTGGGAATCTAGGGAGAAAATCCCAAATTTCAGAAGCAATCCTAAACTCAACAAATGAAAGCTACTCTTTGTTGTAATAAACAAAAATGAAAATTTACAGTCCATTTAGGGTAACATGCCAAAACCAAAATGGCTAAAAATAAATGCAAGTTGTCTCCTTGGGACTCAGCCCTGTTGTTTAAAGTTGTTCTTCACTGATGAAATGTTCTGTAATGATCTATAACTGCTTTAATTAATTAATCCAACAATCCAATTTGCCACCCCAACAGCAGAGGTTTAGGATTCCATTCTGCTGACCATCTTGACTTCTGATCTTGGATCATGATAAACGATTGATTGATTGATACCATACACAGGTTTTCAAAGAGAGGCTAGAGGGCCATCTGACAGCAATGTTGATTCTGTGGACTTAGGCAGATCACAAGAAGGGAGGGCAAGAAGGGTTGCTTCAGAGCTTCAATGGCCCTTTCTTACATGCCCAGGGAAATGCTGATCACCACTTTGGGGTCAGGAAGCAATTTTTCTCCACGCTAGTTTGGCTGGAGATCCTGGAGGGTTTTTGTCATCTTCTGGCATGAAACGGCGGTCTCTGGGGATGTGGAGGTGGAGGTATTTGTGAATTTCCTGCATCGTGCAGGGGTTGGACTAGATGACCCTGGAGGCCCCTTCCAAATTTATGATTCCATGATTCCACATTGTTGTATACATGTTTCTTTCTAGCGGATTGGGTGATGACACATTAGCTGTTAAATATGGCCTCCATGTCAGCGTCATATTTCAGTTATACAGGCTAGCTGTTCACGCACTGATTTGTGTTTTCTCTTAATTAAAATAAGTATTTGCCATCTTGATCTCCCTCTCTTTTTCTGCACAAAGCATTCCAGGCAAAATAATCAGGGCCAGGGTGCCATGTTATGTTTGTTCAGCAGCATGAAAAATATATGGGCAAGTCAGGTAAAATTAGGATGCTCATATACCATCAAGTTCTTAATCTTCCTTGATTGAAACTGTATGAAGAATGGCCACCATTTTCCCTAGCAATCTGAATTAAATTTTGAGCTGACAGAGAATGAATTATCCTGATGACTCGCTCTTTCAGTCAATTGACATATAAATGGAAAACAGATCCATCTTGATATTAAACAAATATCCATTATATTTTTACATGTCAAACAAGACTGATGAACTTTGTGCTTCATTTAATCTTTTTTTTAAAAAAGAGTTGAAATTATGAGTGTACTTGAATCGCAAGGTGAAAAGCAACTGCAGGCTTTCTATTCAAAATTTTAGTTGGGTTGTCCAGGCACGTACTGGCCTAGGACAGGGATGGGCACAAACCAATTTTTTGTAGTTCGGTTCTTGGTTCATGGCCAAACCATGAACTGAACCAAAAACAAACACAAACCGGGAGGTTGGTTCACAAACTGAACTGGTTCATATTGGTTTGTGATCCCTGCTTTCTGCTTCCTGCCATTTTTTACGGGAAGCAGAAAACAAGTTTCCCTCAGAAAGTTGCAGGAATAAGAAAGCAGGGATTTAAATGGTTCAGAGCCATTTAAACTCCTGTTTTCTGCTCCCTGATGGTCTGCTGTTTTCCTTGAAGAGCAGAAAGCAGGGAAATGGCTCAGAGCCTTTTAAACCCCTGTTCTCTGAACTTCATGAACTACCGTGGCCTTAAAATTCATGGAAGGTTGTGGCAGCTCTTCAGTTTGCTAACCACAAACTGGCCAAAATTTGCAACGAGCAAAAGTTTGTGAGCCGGTTCGTGCCCATCCCTAGCCTAGGAATCCCTTATCAATAGGGTTGCCAACCTCCAGGTGTTGGCGGGTGATCTCCTGGGATTACAACTGCTCTCCAGAGATCAGTTCACCTGTAGAAAATGGCCACTTTGGAAGGTGGACTCTATGGCATTGTACCCCATAGAAGTCTCTCCTCTTCCCCAAACCCTGCCCTCCTCAGGCTCCATCCCCAAAATCTCCAGGTATTTCCCAACCCAGAGTTAGCAACCCTACTTATCAGCCATAGGCAAAACTGGCCAAAATGGAGGAGGAAACAATAACAGTGGTGCATTCTATGTATGAGTGCCTGATTCCTAAAATTATAGAAATTTTTGTTAGGCCGTGTCACCAAGACTGAAGCTCTTCTTTATTCTGTATTCTTTGGTGGTGTCCTCTGTAGGGTTGGTGTTGTGTACTGACTGTGAATCGCTCCTATCTATTCACATGTTAAGCTTGAGTCTGAACGTGGCTCTTCAGATGTCGCATTGCTATTGGTCGGTTTCTGCGAAACCTGTGTAATGACCCAATCACTGAGTGATATTGTTGCAAAGAGGGAACGGTCCTGATTGGCCTTTATCCCTGTATTCTGATTGGTCTTTAACTTGTAATGGGTGTGGCTTGGACAGCCCGGGAGAGTTTAAAAGAAGGCGCTGTGCTCCCCTCGTTGTCGTGTGTTCCTGACTTACGGTTGCTGTTTAATAAAGCTGAAATCACTTGAAGCTGAATCCTTTGTTGAGTCTCATACTTAACAGTTGGTTTTTTTGGAGAGAGGGCTAGATCAGTGGTTCTCAGACTCTTGATACATAGAGTGTCCCCCCACCCCGAAAATTTACATTCAAAATGACTCATTTGTTGTTTTATTTTGTCTGAACTGGAAATGCTTTTACCTATTACTCTAAGTTGCCTTGAACCACGAGGAAAGCTGGGCTATAAATGATTTAATCAATAAATTAAAAACATGAGGGTTCGTTATCAGCTTTCAGGTTCAGAGTTATGAGGAGAGTCCTTGTTACAATGGAGAGGTAAATTAATATTGCCTGACAACATCCAGTTTGCCTACGGCGGCCGGCCTCGCTGAATTACAATCGCTCTCCAGGCTACAAAAATCAGTTCCTGTGATGAAAGCGGACATTTTGGAAGGTGGACTCTGTGGCACTCTACCCCGCTGAGGTCCCTCCTCTTCCCAGACTTTGCCCTCTCCAGGCTCTACCCCCCAAAATCTCCAGGAATTTCCCAACCCAGAGGTGGCCACCCTACTTTTGCCAATCGGCCAAGCTGGTTTTCAGTGTGGTGGGGTCAGGGCAACTAAACTCTGATAGGCCCACTGTGCCCCACTATTTATGCACTGGCCAACACATGCTGAGAAGAAGCAGATTCAAATGTGCCCCATGTTCCCTCTTCCTGAGGTAATCCTCAGGGCTCTTCCGTATCCTCATTTTTATCAACTCATTTGTCCCTATTGCTTTGGGTTCCCCTCCCCTCCTTTTCCACATGCGTTTTGCTAGAAAGAGTAATACACATTTTTTGGGGGAAACCCTGAAGCAATAGGGACAAATGAGTTGATAAAAATGAGAATTTTACATGTGATGAAAATCAGAATGCAGAAGAGCCCTCAGACTCACCACCAGCCCATGTCTGCTTTCCGAAGATTTTTTTTTTTTTAAATGAACGTTTGGAAGCCATGAAAATAAATTCCAAGTTTCTTAGGAAAAAAGTGGAAACACTGGGGAAAATAAAAGTAGGAATGCTGCAAACCACATGGTGTACTGGTTTGGCAGGCAAGTGACGTCTCCACTGTACCATGGTCGGGCTCGGGCAGCTGCTGACTGGTAAACGAGAGGGGCTGTGGGGTCTGCTGGGGGAGCTGGGAGCAGTGTTCCTCTAAGCTGAGTTAGTGTGAGCTACGTCACAGTCTTTTAGCCTCCAGCTCATAGATGTTTGTCTCGGCTCAGGAAGGATGGCTCCAGAGCAAACTAATTTGTGCAGTAGCCAAATTGCTCACTCAAAACTTTTTTTTAATTTTATTGTTAGTTTTTTAACTTTATAACAATGGTAAAATTGCTTCCATTGTCAATACAATGAAGATAGAATAGGCTGAACAGCAAAATAAACTGTTTAAACAATAACCGAACTGAAAAAAGAAATAAACAATTAACTATAGTTTATGCTGTATCAACAGTTTAAACATAAAAGTAACGTGAGTACAGTATTAAGGTGATGGATAGAATCGAAATCCTGCTATAAGGTCTTTATATCTTTGAGGCATCGAGTGAGAGGAAACTAGCGATTTTATAAATGAGGCCTCAATAAAAGGAAGCCATTGAATGCCAGTAGCTCACAAAGTAGAATTTTTGCTCACAAGACGCCACAGCTTAGAGGGAGCATTGGCCGGGAGGTGTGGGGGGGGGGGATGAGGAGCGGTGGCAACAGTCTGCTGGGGGGAGAGAGAAATGATATTCAAACAATAAACATATCCTTGAAAATACACAGGTGTTACATATTGGGATATTTGGTTAATAGAGCAGAGTTTTGCCCAGCCATAGAAGCGTAATACTGAGTGCAGTAAGGAAAAAAAATCTCCTAAGAAGTAGATTGTTTTAAAAAAGGTAAACCTACATTGATTCAAGTAGATCCAGTTCACATTCTGGTTGCAGTCAAAGGAAGAGAAAGAACCCTAATCTAAAGAGTCCTTTCCATGTCACAAATGGCCAGCTGGTCCAGCATCATGCATGTGGGAGGATGAGGGCACTGTCTCTACGGGAGAGACCTGCAAAGACATGTTTCTCCAAGGAAGGCCATGTGCAGAGAGGGAGAGGAGCAAAGGGAGAGGAGGCGTCAGAGGGCAGCTCTCAGGTAAGGACAAAAAGAGGCATCACATTCAAGGAGATAACACCTATATGTAACCCACTAAGGTCCTAATATCTGCAGGGAGAGTGGGCAGGTTCAGTTGGTTTTGACAGCGGAACTCCCACCTACGGTTATTAAGAATGTGTAACTGCTGCAACTACACGTGTACTTAAACACAGACATTAGAGAGGCAATACAACCAATGCATTTCATCATTAAAAAAACTCTTTATATAAACAAAGCATGGAGGTTTTCATACAAATCCTCATTCATTTCTGGCTGGCTGGCTGACTGGCTGGCTCTGCTGTGTTCTTGACTTCAATGTGTTTGACCTTTGGGGCTGTGACCTGGCTTGTGCTCTTTGGCTTTGCCCTTCTGGTTTGACACTTAGATTTCTGAATATGTGTGTTTTGACCCTAGACTCTGTTTGGGCTATGCTTGTTGTCTCCTGAGCCTGGAGGGCTGCTTTTGGTCTCCATTGGGCAGAAAGGTGTGGTATAAATTGTATTTGTTTGTTTGTTTGTTAGATTGATACCCTGTCCTTCCCGCTGAGGCAGGCTCAGGGTGGCTTACGTAACATTTTTGAAACCATTTAAAACCATAGAAAAATCCAAAGTGCTATACACAAATTTTACATATATGATGGTGAACAATAGTCCACTTTCCCTGTGAAGAACGGTTAAGGCGCTTGGGACTCTTTAGCGTGGAGAAATGATGGCTGAGGGGTGACATGGTCGAGGTTTACAAGATTATGTGTGGGACAGAGTAGGTTGAGAAAGAAATACTTTCCTCCCTTTCTCACAATACAAGAACTCATGGAC
>JAPDNY010000003.1:10864655-10879160 GCA_029375565.1 Gekko gecko | reverse complement strand
AATCTCATTTAAAAACAGGACTCCGCATTCAGGGCTGCTACTTCTTCATGTCATTACCTTGTGGCCCTCCCTTCCGTATGTCATCTCTGTCTCCTCCCCTTCCTCTGTTTTGCGCAAAATATTTTCAAAATAATGGTGAACTTGCCCTCAAGCGAGTGTGTTTACCTTTGGCGCACCGTAGCTTGTTCGTCAGGCGTCTTCATCGCACTGGTGGAATTTGTAGATCAAAAACAGGCAAAGTGGCACAGACTGTCAAAGTCTTTTGTAATATCCTAGATGTAGAAATCTTAGGATTTATTGGATGGACTTCAGTGGGGGTTAGGTGGAGGAGAGGTCCATCCATGGCTACTAGCCTTGGTGAGTAAAGAGAGCCTCCATATTCAGAAGCAGTAAACTTCTGAACCCCGCTGCTAGGAGGCAACATCGGGGTAAGTCCCTGACCTCTATGCCCCGGTTGTTTGTTGCCCTCCGGGACAACTGGTTGGCCTCTGGGTGAAACAGGATACTGGTCTAGATTGACCCCTGGTCTGACCCAGCAGGGCTCTTCGGTTCTTACAAATAAAGTCACCCACCCTTGGTCTGAAAGGAAGACAGCAAATCACTCCCCTGCATCAGTTGCTGTAGATTTTCCTGGTTGTGTGGCCGTGGTCTTGGCATTGTAGGACCTGGCGTTTCGCCAGTAGCTGTGACTGGCATCCTCAGAGGTATAACACAGAAAGATGGAGTACTCTCTGTGTCAAGGTGAGCAGAAGTCGGTTTCGGTTTCGGCGTCGCGAATGGCGGCCGCTTCTCGGGACGCTCCCGGAGGCGGTTAGCCCACGCGGAGTTAGGGGGGTCTTCGCGTGTGCGAAAGACCCTAGTGAGCCTTAGGTAAAGGCTCCGAACCGGGGGCGCTTGGGGAGTAGCCTCTTTGCCGGCAGACAGCCGGGAAATTGAGGCTTTCTCCCTGCCCCAATCGGCCCCGCTGCGGCGTGCCCGTAATGGGACTTAGCGGCGCCACCGAATTCCAGGAGTGAAGACAGCGCTATGGCTTAAAATAAAAAGAAGAAGTAGCATCGAATCGTGAGTTGGAGATCTATTTTGAAGCGTAAATCGGAGCCCCCCTGCGTATAAGCGTTGGGAGGAGGGAGGGAGTTCCCACCCCCTTTGAGAAGCAAGATCCACAAAGGGAGCGCGAAGGGGGCTGAGAGAAAAAAAAGTGTTGGTGAAAGTACCGTTGGGGTTGCATGGAAGATTCCGATCATCTTAGCTTCCTGGGGGATGCGGCACGAACTTTTTAAAAGTAAATAAAAAAACAAAATGTCGATACTGGAAAAAGTCCTGCAGATACCGGAAGAGAAGAGAGGAGGGACTTCCGGTCCAGACAGCCCCCCCCAAGAGCTTGCTGTCAATCAACAGGAAAAGGAGATGCTGTGCCCCCTGCTGGAACAATTGCGGAAAATCAACGAAACTCTGTCTAAAATGGATAGTGTTCTCATCAGTCGACAGAAACAGATATCGGAAACAACTAGAAAGATGATGGAGATTGAACAGAAATCGAATTTGATTCTAGGTTTCCAGGGCATTAAAGAGGAAGAGAAAGAAGATCTCGGATTTACCTTGACAAATGTCTTGGCACCCCTAACTGGCAGTGAAGCGATAAAATTAAAAGAAGAGGTGGATGAGGCTCCCAAAGCCTATTCCGCTTTTATAAAAGAGAATACTCTGCCAGTAGAAGGGGATGTTGAGCATAGCAAGCGACAAACTGGAGATCTAATTTCATCCGAAGAGTTTGTGGAGCCCAGGAAGCCTGAAAGCCAGAAGTTTAAGGAAAAAGAGAAAAGAAAGAAGAAGGATTTCATCTTTAAAATACAGAAACTTCTGAAGAGACACGCCAGCAGGGAGGAAGATGCAGTATTCCAAACTGGGACAAGCGAAGAAGACAGCAACCCAGGGGAAAGTGGTGATGGAACGGAAGACTTCAAAGTTAAAATGGACTCAATCCATAACTGGAAGAGATTTAAAAAGAAGATATTTTGAGGACTGTTCGTGTAACATCTGGAAGGAGCTGTTTAATTACTAACCCCAATGGACTTTACTAACTGCATTAACAGAGTGATTTTGGACTTCGCAATAGTTAAAAAGAAGATCTTCTAACCACGATAGATGCCAAAACTGGTATTGGTTATTAACCTAAACTAACACTCACTAACAGGAAAAAATTTCACTCCATCTTTTTCTTTCTCCATCTGTCTACCCTTCCTGTTTCTTATAAAAGAATAAAATTCTCTCTTTTTTAAGAGAGTTTAAAAAAAAAAAAAAAAGGGTGAGCAGAAGAATGGTAGGCAGGTAATTTATATCTACCCTGGAAGGTGGGGTAGGGCTGAGTCATTATCTTGTAGTAGTTCTCCAGGCTATGAACATGCTAATGGAGGAGCTTTCCTGAGGAGGTTCTTTTGTCTATGGATTGTTTCCTGAGGAGGTTTCCTGTTTCCTTAGGAGGTTCTTTTGTGTGTGGAATGGCTCCCACTGACAATAGCACTACAGATAAGATTAGAGTTTCAATAGCCAGTAGTGCCACTCTTCCCCTCCACCCTTTTTTGCCATGTGATCTTCCTCAACTTTTTTTTTAAAGAAGAACAGATTGGATTTATACCCCACCCTTCACTCGGAGTCTCCGAGTGGCTTACAATCTCCTTTCCCTTCCCCTCCCCACACTAGACAACCTGTGGGGTAGGGTGAGGCTGAGAGAGCTCTTTCGAGAACTGCTCTTAACTGCTCTCAGAGAACTTTGACTGACCCAAGGTCACCCAGCAGCTCCA
Source organism: Gekko gecko (assembly GCA_029375565.1). NCBI lineage: Eukaryota > Metazoa > Chordata > Lepidosauria > Squamata > Gekkonidae > Gekko > Gekko gecko. Next base: position 10,876,359 of record JAPDNY010000003.1, on the reverse strand, counting down.
TGTGGAGAAGTGGGGAATCAAACTCAGTTCTCCAGATCAGAGTCTGCCACTCTTAACCACTACACCAATCTAGCTCTTAATGTTCTAAGTTGAGTGCCATAGTTGTTACATGAATACTGGAGGAGAAGTAACTCATTGGGCAGCGGATGCTGAGGGCATTAGTGACTGGTGTTACAGAAGTTGCTAGCAGCTGTAGTCTTAGTGTATCTCAATGGTGCCACTGTAGCACTGAAGTGATATATTGGTCTAGCGCTATTGCACTCGGCTTAGAACATTAAAAAAAAGTTTGCAGAAGTTCATGCAGCAAAAAAGCACAGCACTGTTTGGAATGGTCATTAACTGAATGAAATTCACTGTATGAAACCTCTGTCCCTATTTTGCTTTTCTCGGAATTGGGCCAACAATGGATAATATCCGGTTTAGAACGGTAATGTGAAAAGGGCCCCTGGCGTCTGGGATCAGAATGTTAAATCGACTGTATGAGCGTGCTGCTGTTTATGCCCAGGTCAGGTTCTAAGCAAACAAGTCTAATATCTGAAATTTGCTTCCGTGCTATGTATTGTTTATGTTGTGTTGTTGCAGGCAGTTATCTGGCAGAAGAACAAGGTATCTGATCATAAAATGGCTTTCATGGCGGTAGTGGGGACAGTTGTTATGGGCAGCATGGTGCCTTTTCAGCACTGCTGTGAAGACCCAGAGGTAAGTGGGGTGCGTGTGTCCCTCCGTGTAACTTTACCAATGAAACAAGTTTCAGAGTCCTCTGATTCCAATTAATTATATAAATATGAATACTCCTCTTAATATAGTGGGGTTGCTAGTAAAATGCGATGTACTATTCCTTTACCACTACAAATCTATCTTTTGATGGCTGGAAATATACACAGAGAATCGATGTTTTATTTTTTAGCGTCTATTCATATATACGTTTCTCCTCACGGAAGGTGGTAGTTCCGCTCTATTCTGCTATGGCCAGGCCTCACCTGGAGTCCTGTGTCCAGTTTTGGGCACCACATTTTAGGAAGGACGTTGACAAGCTCGAGCGTGTCCAGAAGAGGGCAACCAGGATGGTGAGAGGGTTGGAATACAAGTCTTACGAGGAAAGGCTGAAAGAGTTGGGTATGTTTAGCCTGGGAAAGAGAAGACTTAGAGGGGACATGATTGTAGTCTTCAAATATTTGAAGGGCTGTCATGTAAAAGATGGAGCAGATCTATTCTCTCTTGCTCCGGATTGCAAGACTAGATCTAATGGGTGGAAATTACAAGGGAGTCGATACCAGCTAGATATCAGGAGAAACTTCCTAACTGTAAGAGTGGTTGAGCAGTGGAACGGTCTGCCTTGGGAGGTGGTGGATGTTCCTTCCCTGGACGTTTTCAAGTGGAGGCTGGACGACCATCTTTTGGGTATGTTGTATGTATGTAGAGCTATCTTTTGGCTGTGCTCCTGCAGAGTGCAAGGGGTTGGACTAGATGACCTGCAAGGTCCCTTCCAACTCTAACATTCTATGATTCTATGAAAGGGTGCTAATATCCAGCCTTGTTTAACTCCTTTATTTGACAGGATTTTTGAAGTTAATTTCCCTATCGGTAAACATTTGATTTGACGTTTTGTCGATGTGTGTAGCTTTTTATACAGTTAAGGAGTCTCTTATCTATGTTTAGTTGTTGAAGTTTAGCCCAGAGGAGTTCCCTGCCGATTGAATCGAATGCCCCTTTAAGATCTATCCTTTTATGCTGATAAAGGCTAACTGAAACTTAAATAAATAAATAAATAAAGTCGAGTCCTTTAGCTTCACAACCGCACCAGCTGTCGTGGAGTGATTTTTGCTGCCACGATGCCATATGATAAATAAATAGCTGCCATGATTTTACTGCAAGAAATGGCCTTGAAATTAACATCTCTAAGCCTCCATCGTGACTAAATTACAGTGATACAATCACGGAGCGCTTTATTAGTGTTAATTGGTTGTTTTTATTCTGATTTTAATGTTTTATTCCGGCACTTGGTGCCCTTGTTGGGAGCCGCCCTGAGCCCGGGGAGGGCAGGATAGAAATGTAAGAAATAACTAAATAAATAAATAAAAGAAGGAGGACATCAGTGTGTGTTGAAATGATAGATAAAACCCACAATAATTTCCCATTTACTATTTGAACTACCAGCTTGTGAATGAAGTAATGAGTGTTGATGGCTTTAATAGCTAGATTGGAGTCCAGTAGCCCCTTAGAGACCGACCAGATTTTAGAGGATCGGCTTTCGAGGGTCAAAGGTCCCTTCATCAGATGGCTTTGATGAAAATTTTACAGTGTTTCTTGTTTCTTCCTGTTCTAGGTATCTCTCAGTGGCTTCCTTCCAAAGCCTAATTCGGACGCTTCTTTGACAAGCCATTCGAGTTCAGACAGGAGCTTCATCTTTGTCAACGACAGACCGATATATCAGAAGGACATTCTCAAGGTATCTATCGCCTTTTCAAGTCTGTTTCGTGTAGTGGCTTATTAAGTGTTAGCTAGGTAAAATGTCAAGGTAAAGGGTTCTCTTGCTCGAAAGCCAGTCGAATCCGACTCTAAGGTTGCGGTGCTCATCTCCATTTCAAAGCCGAAGGGCCAGCGCTGTCCAAAGACGTTTCCGTGGTCATGTGGCCGGCATGACTAAATGCCAAGGCGCACGGAACACTGTTACCTTCCCACCAAAGTGGTACCTATTTATCTACTTGCAATTTCTTGCTTTCGAACTGCTAGGTTGGCAGGAGCTGCAGTGGCTCAAGTGGTTAAGACGCTGAACTGCAGGCTGTGGAAGGTCAGTAGTTCAGCAGTTCGAGACCCGAGAGTGCTGCATGATGGAGTGAGCTCCCGTCTCTAGTTCCAGCTCCTGCCAACCTAGCAGTTCGAAAGCAAGAAATTGCAAGTAGATAAATGGGTACAACTTCGGTGGGAAGGTAACAGCATTCCGTGCACCTTGGTGTTTAGTCATGCCGGCCACACGACCACAGAAACGTCTTCAGACAGCGCTGGCTCTTCGGCTTTGAAACAAAGATGAGCACTGCAACCTTAGAGTCGGATTCGACTGGCTTTCGAGCAAGGGAACCTTTACCTTTACTAGGTCAAAGTGTTTGTTAGTTGCTTTGGTTCCTGCCCAGTTTGGTGTAGTGATTAAGACCACAGACTCTTAATACAGGAGAACTGGGTTTGATTCCCCACTCCTCCACATGCAGCTGCTGGTGTGACCGTTGGTCAGTTGTAAGTTCATTCAGAGCTGTTCTCTCAAGGGCAGTCCTTGAGAGAGCTCTCTCAGCCCCACCTGCCTCACAGAGAGTCTGTTGTGGAGAGGGGGAGGGAAAGGAGATCGTACACCACTCTGAGCCTCCTTCGGGTAGTGAAGAGCGGGGTATAAACCCAATCTCTTCTTCTTTTGCTCTCCAAGGCATCTTAAACTTGAGAGTGGCGCATTATAAAATAACTGCTTATTCTCGATGATAGTTTGGTTTGGGTTTTTTAAACAGATTCATTAAAGGTTGAGGCTGTGTCTCATGGTAGAGCCTCTATGTTGCATGCAGAAGGTCGCAGGTTCAATCCCTGGCATCTCTGATTACCAAGGATCAGGTGGTAGGCGGAGAGTTTCTGCCAGTCGGGGTAGAAAGGATTGACCTTGGCTGCAATCACACACATTAAATAATGCACTTTCAATCCACTTTCAGTCCACTTTCCAACAGGAATTTACTGTGTGAACTGACCAAAGTGCATTCTTTAGTGTGCGTGATCGCAGCCCTTGATAGACCAATGATTTGACTCAGTATGAGAAACCTTCATTGTTTGTAATGTAGAGGGCCGATGAATGGGATGCAGACGGCACAAGCTAGCCTGTTGAAGCACCCCAGATCAAAGAGAGTGCAGGAAGGGGAGATGTTGGAGTGGGGGGGATTCCAAATGGTTCCCTCCCCCTGCAAATCCTTGTGGGCCCCCAGCTCACTTGTGTTGAATGCTCAGTGCAAGGGTAACAGTTCCCTTGTGAAGAAATGTAGTATAACAGTAGCATTGCCCCTTACCCATGGGTAAGTTTCTATTATAAAAATGTCATAGCTGTTTAGACCACAGAATGCTGACCTGTCCTTGACGAGAGGATGGCTATTCTGCAAGATAACATTGGAATTGGGTTTTTTGTTGTGTACGCACCGACATATAGCGGACCAGACAACATGCAATATTTATTTATTTATTTTGGGGTTTCTATCCCGCCCTCCCCAAAGCGGGGTCAGAGGTGGATCGCAACAAATCGAGTCAAAGACTCGTTACGATAATCACATTAAGATCATTAAAACACTAAACAATAGACTTGTTAGCAACGATATAAATCTATTGGGGACACAAGGTGGGAATCAGAATGGGCCCTTTCAGCGGGTTGGGAACTAGAGCAGGGAGGCTAACTAAGATGGACGCCCGCCACCTCAACCGAAGGCCTGCTGGAACAGCTCTGTTTTGCAGGCCCTGCAGAACGATAAAGGTCCTACAGTGATCTCCACTGGGGCTGATTCCACCAGGTCGGGGCTAAGGGAGAAAAAGCCCTGGCCCTGGTCGTTTGGTCCGGGGGTAACCAGTAAATGTTGGTCCTGCGAGCACAAGGCTCTTCGGGGCCCATATGGGAAGAGGCGGTCCTTGAGAGCCAGTTTGGGGTAGTGGTTAAGTGCGCGGACTCTTATCTGGGAGAACCGGGTTTGATTCCCCACTCCTCCACTTGCACCTGCTGATGTGACCTTGGGTCAGTCACAAGCTCTGGCACAGCTATTCTCTCAAGGACAGTTTCTGTCAGAGCTCTCTCAGCCCCACCTCCCTCACAGGGTGTCTGTTGTGGGGAGGGGAAGGAAGGGAGTTTGTAAGCCGCTCTGAGACGCCTTTGGGCAGTAAAGGGCGGGGTATAAATCCAATCTCTTCTTCTTCTTCTACCTCACAGGGTGTCTGTTGTGGGGAGGGGAAGGGAAAGGAGTTTGTAAGCCGCTCTGAGACACCTTTGGGCAGTGAAGGGCAGGGTATAAATCCAATCTCTTCTTCTTCTACCTCACAGGGTGTCTGTTGTGGGGAGAGGAAGGGAAAGGAGTTTGTAAGCCGCTCTGAGACGCCTTTGGGCAGTAAAGGGCGGGGTATAAATCCAATCTCTTCTTCTTCTTCTTCAGATGTTACTCTTGTACTCGGTTTATTCCATATTGGAGAGTACCTTTTTCAAGTATCCTCTCTCTTTTGTTTATTTTTAGCTGGTTCAGCATTACTGTAACCTGAAGTCTTCTCATCGTTCGTACCCCATTTTCTTTATCAACATTACTACTTCTCCGTCTGCCGTGGATGTCAATTTAACACCAGATAAATCTCAAGTATTCCTACATGATAAGGTACGGTGCATAGACATTACGAGCCTTGTACTGTGGATGCACACCTTAACACACCTAATGTTGGGGGGCACCGTGGCACCCACTGATACCTTTTCTGACACCTGCCAAGTGTTTTTAGAAGTCGGCATAGCTGGAGGGGAGGCTACTGCCCAGCAGGACTTCTTAATGAGTACTGGGGATCTGATTGACTGTGCAGATTAAAATAACGTTTCAGCACAAGCTATCACCACAGTGTCTGTTTTATTCTCCGTCTCCTCTTTTCCGGTGTTTTTTTTTTTTTAAGAAAAAAATCCCCTTTTGTCCTTTGCATTTGGATTTCCTCCGTGTGCGTGTGCACACGTCTCTGCCTCCTGCAGTGGCCATTTTGTGGTTGACTCCGCCTCCCCAAGCGACCATTTTGTGGTTGCGCTCACCATCCCGTGTCAGAACTCCCAAGTTGTCCACAGGCTCAAAAAAGATTAGCCATCCCATCTTTAACGTGTTGGAGGTCATTCATTCATAGGAACAAATTTAGAGTCCAGTGGCACCTTTTAAGACCAACAAAGTTTTATTTGCGGTATGAGATTTTGTGTGAAAAAGTGGGCGTGCACACGAAAGCTCATACCTCGAATAAAACTTTGTTGGTCTTAAAGGTACCCTGGACTCAAAACTTTATTCTGCTGCTCCAGACCAACACGGCTGACCACCTGCATTAATTCATAGGGTCACCATAAGTCATAAATGACTTGACAGCACATCACACACACACACAAACACACAATGGAGAAATTTTACCGTAATGAGGACAGTGAACGTTACTGATTTTTAAAAATTTCCTGTCTGCTGTCACTTTTGTGTGGCTAAATTTTTAAAGTTAGCAAAATCAGCTCTGCTTCCTTCGGCATCTGAGTTGACTTAACGACGCTGTAACTAATACACGCTAGCTCTTCATCATACCGCTTCTGGCTTTTCTTTTCAGGAGTCCATTTGCCTTATTATGGAAGATATTTTAACGTCGCTGTATGGGCCTCGAACCGAGGCCGCTTCTTGTGAAAATGATGTAACAGATGCAACCTCGGTAGACATCTTGGCTAACAAACGAGAACAAACAGATGTGCCCGTTAAGGAAATGGAACCATGCGGAAACCCAGCCCCGCAAGCACGTACCTCGTTGTTTTCGTTTAGTGATGATGTGCGAAATGGGGAAACGGGGGAAAACACAGAGGTCTGTTTGAAGAATCAAACGTCGTATAACGATTCTCCTCCGGATCTCATTACCGAAAAAGCAATACCTGGCAGTGAGGCAGCTGGCGATGAAAGATTTCAGGACTGCTCCCTAAACAATTTACCATGTGAGGGCCAACCAAGCCAGTATAAGGTGCTGAACGTAGATGGCAATATTTTAAAGGACACTCGCTCTGAAAGTGGCATTGGGGGTGATCTGAGAAGGGACAAGATCCCAGAAGGAGACGAGAGGGAAAGGCCGAGGATCCCAAAGGATTCCTCTGAAGTCACAGCTGATAAATGGAGCCTGGGGCATGCCTTTGCGAACTCCAGAGGGGAGAACCTGGAACCTGTTCAGATTTTAATTCCTGGAACGGTAAAGGCAGGAATTCCAAACGAAAATGATGGTAATGGTCAACCGAATTTTCAACAAGGAAACAACAATCCGGGTATTAAAAAAACAAGTGTTGTAAATGATAAAGTGGGACAGGTTACAGCCTACGATTTAATTAAAAATCAGATAGTAAAGAAGCCCATGTCAGCATTTGACTTTTTTACTCAAGACAATCGTTCCAGGTTGTTGACTGAAAACCCCAAAGCGAGCACAGAAGAACTAAGACTGCAAATGGAAGAAACGTGGGAGGCGTTAAACGAAGGCGAAAAAAAGAAGTAAGTTTTGCAGACTTCACATCTGTCCGCTTAGACTGGGCAGTCTTTTCCATCTGTTGTGATTCACCGTGCTCAGAAATAAGTTGTTTCCCAGTTAATTTCAAAAACAGAACGGAAAATACTTTGGCTTGACAGCTGCAATCTGTTGCAGAGGTATTTTATTTCTAATTATCTACTGTTTGCTGATTTATAAAGCCTGAGATTGATCTTTTCCTCTGTTTTCCTGATTAAATGGTTTTGTCGTCTGCATTGAACAGATTTAACACACTTCCAGTACACAAACTCACATTTTCTTGGCAACTTGCCCTTAATTCATACTTCGTTTTTTGAATTTATAATTAAAACTTTCCAGAGAGGCAGCACCTTAAGTAAGTTTAGGCTTCGATGAACACTGTAAAAGTACACCTTACGTAGCTCTGTAATGAACAGGTAAAAGCCTTGTATCTGGATCATATCCAGAAGGCAACTTACCGTAGGTATAGTAGCAATTAACTAGAAGTTTGCAAAGTTTCTTGGGTAAAATCCTCCCTCCAAATCCTCAGCATTCCCTGTGGAAAGGCTGGTGTGTAGAGTAATGGTTGTACAAAGAGTAAAAGGGGAAAGAGAACCTGTATGCATAGATCAACCTCTACCCCCCAATCTGAAGAGCAAAGATACAAATAACCAAATATGTTCTTCAGAACAAATGAAATAGCCTTTTATCAACGAACAGACCGCTCATAACCTGTAGGACATTCCTGTCTTTAACTATGCAGAACCAAACCAGTATTGTAAAGGTAAAGGTAAAGGTTCCCTTGCTCGAAAGCCAGTCGAATCCGACTCTAGGGTTGCGGTGCTCATCTCCGTTTCAAAGCCGAAGAGCCAGCGCTGTCCAAAGACATTTCCGTGGTCATGTGGCCGGCATGACTAAACACCAAGGCGCACGGAACGCTGTTACCTTCCCACTGAAGTGGTACCTATTTATCTACTTGCAATTTCTTGCTTTCGAACTGCTAGGTTGACAGGAGCTGGAACTAGAGACGGAGCTCACCCCGTCATGCGGCACTCTTGGGTCTTGAACTGCTGAACTACCGACCTTCCACAGCCTGCAGTTCAGCGTCTTAACCACTTGAGCCACCGCAGCTCCCTCCAAAATACAACCAGTATTGTATTTGTCACCAATTCCTTTAAGAAAATTTAATGAATAGAATCCTTCCTTTATGGAAAACTAGGAATGAGGCCCGTTGTGGAAATAAATACAATGGGCTCTAGAAAGAGGCTCTGGGAGAGTGCCCCGGCTTTGGGCACTCAGTGACAATTTGCTGTGGCAATCTCAGCAGGGTAAAATGACAGAGTCCACCATTTTCTCCAGAGGAACTGATCTTTGCTACCTGAAGAGCAGTAATAATTTTGAGTGATCTCCAGCCCACCCCCAAGATTGGTAACAGCGGTTCCCCAGGAGGGAGTGGCTGGTTTGAAGGGTGGAGTCTATGGCATTGTACCTGTCTGAGGTCCCACCCCTCCTCAACACTCACCCTCTCCAGGTTCGACCCGTCAAATCTCCAGGAATTTCCCAACCTGGAGTTGACAACCCTATCTCCCTCCCAGCCAACCATCAACCTAACTTTAGTTTTCCATCTCCTCCCCCATCCCTCCTAGAGAGCAGTTGTAATTTTGAGTGATCTCCAGCCCCCACCTGGAGATTGGCAACAATGGTTCCCCATCAAGGAATGGCTGGATTGGAGGGTGGAGTCTATGGCATCGTACCTGTCTGAGGTGCCACCCCTCCTCAAACCTCACCCTCTCCAGGCGCCATCCCTCAAATCTCCAGGAATTGCCCACCTGGAGTTGGCAACCCGATCAGGACTGGACCCAATGTGTTTTCTCCCAAAGACCAGCATAGGTGTGGAAAGGGCCTTTTACTGACAGAGGAGAAAGTACAGGTGCCAACTTTGATTAGGGAAATACCTGGAAATTTGGGGGGTGGATCCTGTGGAGGGCAGCATTTGGGGGGGTGTGGAAGGACTCAGCAGGGTATATTGCCATAGCGTCTACCCTCCAAAGCAACCATTTTCTCCCGGGGAACTGATCTCTGTCATCTGGAGGTCAATGGTAACAGTGGGAGATCTCCAGGTCCCACCTGGAGATTGGCAGCCCTAGGGGAAAGTCAGCCGCACAGCGGGGAGTTGAAGAAAATGGTCTGATGGTCGCTGGCCCACCTCGTTAGCCAGCCAGCCATGCTGAAGCTAAGCAGGAGAAAGAGCCTTTTCCCATTTATTCTGACAGGAAAGTGGCCGTTGGGGAGGGGTTATGGGCGGGGGAGGGGTTATACTGAAAGTCCTTTGTTTTTTTACTCACAGAACCAAGCTTGGCTGCCTACCAACAGCCACTGAGGGGACAGTCCCTCACAGGAGTCAAGAGAACTGTCTTCCTCAGGAGAGAGAGCTGTCTGCCAGGGGGAGTGGGTGGGGAAGAGGAGCAGACCTAGCACCCGGCCAATGGCACGCAAGTACTCTTGAGTGGTGGCTGATGGGCCAATGGCTGAGGGAGGGCATTTTACAGCCAATGGGAGCGCATGGAATCTTGCAAAACCAAAAGATAATTATTTATAAGGAGAGATATGTAAAAACCCAGACATTTCATGTGCTGCTGGACGTGGTTTGGCTAAGCTGTTTTCTAGAAATACTCAGACTTCTAAAAGAGCAGGAGTCCAGTAGCACCTTAAAGACTAACAAAATTTAGGGTAGGGTATGAGCTTCCGTGAGTCACCGCTCGCTTCTTCAGATACCTGAAGAAGAAGGTATACAAAGAAGTGAGCAATGACTCATGGAAGCTCACAGGTAAACGTTTCTCTTGCTCGAAAACCAGTCGAATCCAACTCTGGGGATGCAGTGCTCATCTCCGTTTCCAAGCCGAAGAACCAGCACTGTCCGAAGACGTTTCCGTGGTCATGTGGCCAGCATGACTAGATGCCGAGGCACACGGAACGCTGTTACCTCCCTATCGAAGTGGTACCTATTTATCTACTTGCGGTTTCTCCCTTTCAAACTGCTAGATTGGCAGGAGCTGGGACCAGAGACGGGAGCTCACTCTGTCATGCGGCACTCGGGTCTCAAACTACTGAACTACCGACCTTCCAGTCTGCAGTTCAGCATCTTAACCACTTGAGCCACCACAGCCCCATGAAAGCTCATACCCTACCACAAATTTTTCTCCTGGTACAGACTAACACGGCCACCCATCTTCATCTGTCAGGCTTTTTAAGAGACTTTTTGAGACTTGCAATATGCACAGGAGTTTCCTATGAATGCCGTTTCTGAGGAGTGGTCTGCCTGTAAACACCGTGTCAAAGGGAAGTATATTCTGCTATTTTGAACCATCTAGTTAACCTCTACAGCAAAAGGTGACTTCACTTGCTTGGGTTTAAATTCTCCTAGATTTCTGAAATTTCACAAGGATGTCTTTTATTTCCCCCGGCTGACCTCAAACTGCTTTCCTGGATAAATTAATTGCATGCAGAAACAACTGATTATATTTTTTTGTCAGTTACCTGGCTGGTGGTGGTGCCTTTGTTGGGTCCAGAGACATTCAGATTTCTCAGCGCCCATGAATAACTTCACCTGGCTTGCACATTTATATATGTGAGCATTTCCAGGAGAACGGTCAGAATGACCTGCAGAGATAGTCTGAATTTCTACTAAAGCATCTTCTGTCAGTAGATTAGTCAAGCCTTCCTGTTATCTGGAGGCTGCTTCTGTAAAGCTACTACAGCATTCAGGATATATATTTATTTTTTTTTTGCACATTTGAGTATTTTTTCATATGTGCACGGTGTGTGCGCCTGGAAGTCATGGCATGACTGTGATGTGTTTGTACCTTTAAGTAGGTGGTTTTACATGACAGTAGAATGTATTTAACCTGATACAATCGGGAGTGGCGGCTGACTCTCAGATGGTGTGATGTTGTTCTTTGGCCTCAGTTTCTGGCATCTTCTTCTACCAAATAAAGCTGCGCCATAAGCAACGACTGGGTGTTGTTGTGCTGTGAATGAGGCACATTGCCTGAGAACATTACAGTGACCTCTGGTGGCTGACCCCTACTGGGGGCCTGGAGGCTATTCAGAGAGGTGGCTGAGTAAAGCCTGCCCCCGCCTCCCGACTGCTGGTATTCCTTGGAAGTCTCCCATCCAAGTACTTGCCAGAGTCGACCCTGCTTAGCTTCCGAGATCTGACGAGATCGGCCTTGCCTGGGCTATCCAAGGTGGGGTGTTTTTTTCCTTTCAAGGGACATGGCCATTTCCCGTGTCCTAGATGGCAGATTTTTTTTAAAAAATGACCTCATGTTTTCTGGGAAGGTGACCCATTGCTGATCCCAAAGAACCACTTCAGATAAATGTTAGTCATGAAACGGGACCTTGGGTGGTGGAGAATTTCAACCGTCCATGCAAATAATGGAAGTTGACATCAGGCTACTAATAGTAA